>JAVYIG010007311.1:0-103892 GCA_035222895.1 Strongylocentrotus droebachiensis
CACATTATTTGGTGTTGTGTCCAGGGGGCGGAGCCCCCAGAAGCTCAGGAGTTTTGTACATTAAATTATTATTATTTTATACCTTATTTGTGACACAGGGGTCACAAATTGGCGTGGGGTCCAGGGGGTGGAGCACCCGGAAACTCAGGGGTTTTGGGCAATAAATAACGGTCAGATGAGCATATTTATATATCTATTTGTGACACTGGCAGGACACAAATTGATGTTGGATCCAAGGGGCGGAGCCCCAAGAAGGTGAGGGGTTTTATACATCAAATTATCGTCAGATGAGCATATTTATATATCTATTTGTGACACTGGCAGAACACAAATTCTTCTTCCTCTTCCTCTTCTTTCTTTCCTTTTATCTTTTGTTTCCCTCTCCTTCTCCAACATAAGATGAAAGACGGATATATATCGACTCACCTTCTTTCCGAGAACCATACGGGCCTGGAATTTACTTCCCCCAGCATCTTTGCCTGCGACGCAGTCGAAACCTTCAAAGCCAGACTCTGGGAAGCCATCCAAGGGAGTATTATAATCATAGTTCCTCCCCACAACTGCAATGTGATGGGACTTAATTCTAATTCTAAAATGTTCTAGAAGCAACAAACACTCTCTCTCGAACGATAACGTTCTTATTGGTCATCTTTATCCCTCTTGAGGATCAGGACTAGGATCAGAACAGATTCTCTCTCTCTCTCTTATTTATTTTTTGGCGGGGGGGGGGGGAGGGAGGAGGGCAAGAGCCCTTCGCCCCCGTTCCCTCTTTTCTTATTATTTTTCCTCTTCTTTCTTTCCTTTTTATATTTTCTTTCCCTTTCCTTCTCTCTCTCTCTCTTATTTATTTTTTTGGCGAGGGGAGGCAAGAGCCCTTCGCCCTTTCCCCGTTTCCCTCTTTTATTCTTCTTCCTCTTCTTTCTTTCCTTTTATATTTTTCTTTCCCTTTCCCTTCTCTCTCTCTCTCTAATTTATTTTGTTGGCGGGGGGGGGCAAGAGCCCTTCGCCTTTCCCCGTTTCCCTCTTTCCTTCTTATTCTTTTTCCTCTTCTTTCTTTCCTTTTATATTTTTTTCCCTCTCCCTTCTCTCTCTTTCTCTTATTGATTTTTTGGCGAGGGGAGGCAAGAGCCCTTCGCCCTTCCCCCGTTTCCGTCTTTTATTCTTCTTCATCTTCTTCCTTTCCTTTTATCTTCTCTTTCCCTTTCCCTTCTCTCTCTCTCTTAATATTTTTTTGGCGGGGGGGGGGAGGAGGCAAAAGCCCTTTGCCCCCGTTTCCCTCTTTTCTTCTTCTTCCTCTTCTTTCTTTCCTTTTATCTTCTCATTCCCTTTCCCTTTCCCTTCTCTCTCTCTCTGATTATTTTTTTGGCGGGAGGGGGGGGGGGGGCAAGAGTCCTTCGCCCTTCCCCCGTTTCCCTCTTTTCTTCTTCTTCCTCTTCTCCTTATCTTCTCTTTCCCTTTCCCTCTATCTCTCTTATTTATTTATTGGCGGGGGGGGGGGGGTGAGGAGGAGGCAAGAGCCCTTCGCCCCCCCCCCGTTTCCCTCTTCTCTTCTTATTCTTCTTTCTTTCCTTTTATCTTCCCTTTCCCTTTCCCTTTTTTCCTTCTCTCTGTCTCCCCCATCAACATAGTAATATTTCATTTTATTTAATACATTTTCGATATACTTAAATTGGCAACTATTACCTTTTGTCCGAGATCCTCATTTTAAACGACTGATGCGAAAGACTAGTCGACGCACCCTTTCGAGAAAAGCCCCTCCCCCCCCCTCTTTTATCGAATGGGTGCGTTGAGCACACCACACCTCTCTGTCTCCCCCATCAACATAGTAATAATGTGAGGAGGAGGCAAGAGCCCTTCGCCCCCCCCCCCCGTTTCCCTCTTCTCTTCTTATTCTTCTTTCTTTCCTTTTATCTTCCCTTTCCCTTTCCCTTTTTTCCTTCTCTCTGTCTCCCCCATCAACATAGTAATATTCCATTTTATTTAATACATTTTCGATATACTTAAATTGGCAACTATTACCTTTTGTCCGAGATCCTCATTTTTAAACGACTGATGCGAAAGACTAGTCGACGCACCCTTTCGAGAAAAGCCCCCCCCCCCCCTCTTTTATCGAATGGGTGCGTTGAGCACACCACACCACGCCGCACCGCACCCTTTCGATGAAAGCCCATATTGGAGGGGTTGTTTCATTTAAATTACAACAAACACAAATAAAACAATATTGCATTTTTGTCAATATACAAACCACTGCCATATGTCATGATGACAGATACAGAATCGGTGAGATATTCTTCCTGATCCACAGTAGATGTTTGACGTTTATCAGCAGGCCTAGGCTCGCTTGGCTCTACGTCTTCATAGAGAACGCGTCTTAGGGTATGGACTATGTCAGGTGCATATCCGTACAAGTCAAACATACCAACGACAAGCTTCTCAGGAAACACTACACGTTTATCTTTACAAGGTACAGCCATGCCTGGTTTGTACGACAAGATTTTATGTCGTAATTTAATCTTTCCTTTTTCTGATCTCAGAGCTGGAAGTAGCCATCTTTGTACAGATTTCCCCCTGTCCCTGAATATGCAAACAAACACGTTACACGCTCAATAGAATGCACACACGTCGTATTATATCTATGTAAGCATGCTGCATGTAAGCATGTAGTTCTAGTTATTGCATAGTGAAGGGTTTCTATAGACACGTACCATTCACTCAAAAAGAAGCGGATAAGGTGTTCAATAAATATTCAACACAAAGACTTGGGATATGAAATACAAATTAGTAATTTTAATCACATAATCTGCCCACTGCTCACATGCACACTCACAAGTGTTACAATAATTATCTCCATGTTAATGGTGGAGGCACAGTTTTTCCACTGTAGTTTTTGTCCAATCTGCTAAGGTTGGAGCCTACCATCATAGTAAATCCTATATTATAGATGTGGATATTCCTTCTCCACGCATCATAGCTCGACAAAATTAACAATCAACACATAGGAGAGGCGAATAAATGTTACATACATTCAGGGGCGGATCTACATAGCGATTATTCCGTCCCGCCCCCCCCCCCCCCCATCTAGCCCCCCAAAACGATAAACAAAATAGGATAATAACGTAAAGTTAACCTTTATAAAACAAAAAACAAAAGCGCCCCCCCCCCCCCCCGCTTATTCGCCGGCCGGCTGAGTCGGCACTAAATTTTGTATTAAGATTTGGCTACCCCCCCCCCCCCCCCCTTGACGCCGTCTGGATCCTCTGCAGGCGCGGATCCACGGGGGGGGGGGGGGGCTGACGGGTCAACAACAAAAAAGAATTATTAAAAAAAAATCTCCACGAATTAGGTGAAAAACAAAATAGTGGTCTCACCCCCCTCCCCCCCCCCCCCCCGCTTATTCACCGGTGGCTGAGTCGCAACTAATATTTTCTCACGGATTGCCCCCCCCCCCCCCACCCCCCTCTTCCCGCCGGCTGGATCCGCCACTGCATACATTACTGTATGGTATTTCTATGTATACTTAATGGTCTCTATACCTCAGACTAGAATTTGTCTGTCACTTTGAAAAATTAAACCAAAATTTATGACAATAAAATACTTTGTATCTTAAAACATATATATTGCAATACGTACCTTTAAATTGAGTTGGATTTAAACAAAGTAATGACATGCATGTCCCTTTTTTGTCTTCTTCTTTTCTTACCCCAACCTAAAAAGGTACACTTCTGAATAGCGAGAGGTTATATCTTTCGTTGGCATCATATTGTGTCGCCATAACTTAAAGGATACGTAGCCAAATTATAATTTCTTGCGATTTAATAGATCAATATAGATGTATACGATTTCTCATTACATCTTGTTTTTTTATAACAACAATATGATTTATCATTAGTCCTTTTGGACAACATGTACAACAACAACAAGAAGTATTTTCACGTATCTAGAGCCCCCACCTCCCCCCCCCCCCCCCCCCATCCCTCCCGTAGTATTAGCGGCTAATACAATTTGCCACGAAGTTCTAGTTGTACAGCCATATCATGTCGTATTTTGTTGTAGAAGTATTATAGCGACAAAACTAAAGTACAATGGCGGATATATATACGCACTGGCAACTGGCAACCAAAGATCAACCAACAAGGCAACAACTAACAATAGATTGGTTGTGTTTCAGGAAATTGGAAAAAACCCAGAGCAAAAGCGGGGTACAAAATAAGCGGTTGAATTTAGTTGTTACCAACTCACGCGTGCAGAAGGTAGCCTGTTCAAAGTTCACGCTAACGTGTGGAATTGCCAATTTGACGAGTATAAAGATCGCATTGTATACCTACAACCACTGTACCATGCATACGGTTATGGCGGGCCAAGCATGCCAATATTCGTACAACTATACAATTATACGACTATACGTCTATCCAGCCATCCAATCAGAACGCAGGAAAATGTACAACCATACAATTATACGACTATACGACAATTCATTTTAGCCTGACTGTAAATTTGGGAATATGTCACTTTCCAACAAACGCACAGTTAATAATAAGCTTCGTTTTTGACAGCTAAAATATTTTGTTTAGTTATCAAACCTCTGCCATACCTTATACATTCTGACGGAGACGGACGCTTCCGTAAGTAGGTAGAAAGGGTGTTGTTTGGACTATAACCGCTATATAACGTATATAATAATGTATGCATTGCCATATGTAGAATCGCAGTAAAGAGGGAGCAAGAGGGAGAGAGATGACAAATAACTATAAAGGAAAGATATACCTTGTACCTTACACACACATAAATATGAAACTGAAAGCAAGCAATCATCCAGATATTTATTAATGACGCATTTAAACTATCAAAGTTAAATTACATCAATACAAAGTAAAATTAATTGATCATCATAAATTGGAGCAGAAAATTATCTGAAGTTGTAATCCCAGTCGGAAAACTCGGAAAACAGCGCTCGTACGCGTGATCACGTGATATCCGCCATCTTCGTTAGTCCTTTCTTGTGTTCGCCGCTTTTTTTTCTCAACGACAGACCAGGCTGGAATTCGTGAAATTTTGTGAGCTGAAAAGATCGAGGACTAAGCAAAATGGCGTCTTGTGCACTCGAGCTTATCTACCAGCACGTTAACGCGGCCACACGTCGATATGTGCATTGAGTAAATTGGGATGACGGTTTACGTATTTTACAGTTCTATGCCCGTGACCCCTGCACTGTTTGCTGTGGTCAACTCCAAGCAAACGTTTCCATATGTAAGATGTATATTGTATTGTAACGCCATAATTCCATAATTAAATACAACGAGTAGTATACTTAGAGTTAAAAGTGAAATGCAAAAGATTGGTTAAAAAGTGTAACATGATAACACCATTGACAGATCATTCATATTATTATGGTCTATGGTGGGTGGAAATCGTCAAGTATGTGCATGTAAAATAGTTACATACCGAATATAGTAGTATAAATGCTAAGTTGCTGAATTAAAGATTTGTGTAAAGGTTGGTAATGATACCAAAAATATACTCTCATCATAGTCATGGCGCGCACGCTCGGTCTCGTTGCCTTATAAGGGACTTTTAGATTATGCACGACGAGAACGTGGACTGCCCTTTTAAGGCAATGTGACGTCCTTTTAAGGCACTGGCAGGGACGTCACATTGCCTTAAAAGGGCATTCCGCGTTCTCGTCGTGCATAATCTAAAAGTCCCTATTATGCGTAGCTTTATACGTCCGTAAAATCGTCAGCCAATTCCATGGCCTTTGTTTTGCCTTAATTCAATTATGACGTCACATGTAGAAGTTTGAAGCACAAAGAGATTCTGCCCATACATGCATATACCTTATTTTGTCATCGCTCTGCTGTCATCGCACGTGTATATACAAATGAATATTCATGTACACTGCACTTCAATTGTGGTTATGTTTTCTCAATGTTTCCACATCAAATTGTACAAATTATAATATATCACTCTTTTCTTCTTAGAGACCACTCGAAAATCAATCGATATTCACTCCTAAACAAGTGATCACGGACGTCACTCCCAAGAAAGTGAAAATAGAGTGAAAATTCACCCTTTTTTGTAGAGAGAGTAAGTAACATGGTGTTGTTTTATGCTCGGTGTTGAAAGTATCATCACGTGATTTCGTTTAAGGTGGTTGATTTGTCGAATAAGTTTTCACAAAGTGTACGCGCGCTTAATGATAACTTTACACGTGTTCACAGAAGAATACATTTGTAGTGACCAAATGTCACGATTTTAACTTTTAATATGTATAATAATGTTTTATGCATTGAATTGTACATGTTTAATAAGTATTGCTTTTTTACTGTCAAGATGGCGGCTAGGGAGAATTAATTTCCCTTGCGTAGTCCGCTGTCTGGCTTTTCAGACGTGTCCCAACCGGTTCTGTCTGGCTTGTTAATATATTCTATTGTTATGCAGAATTGTTATTGTTATGTACAGCGCGTATACATGCATATTAATGTTGTGCGCTTGTTTTGACCAATCGCGCTACACCAGCGATTGGGTTTTTTTCTGATATTTCCATGTGGAAATCAGAGGGAATATTTATATCGGCACACACAGGTCGATACTGTGTTTTCGTTTACTGTTCCGGTCGAATTTTCGTCCAACATGGACTCGCCGACTTCGTCCCCGGACCTCTCCCGGGTGACTTTTCATTTGTGGAGAGACTTGAATCGCTTTTGCTAGCATGTTCTTGGATTTGTCTTTTCCACTAACACTTATCGTTGTAGTGACACGATGAACGCCATCGTCACCACCTCGCCATCATCTGCTTCGTTGTAGTGACACGATGAACGACATCGTCACCACCTCGTCATTATCTATTGTGTTGTGCTGACACGATGAACGCCATCGTCATCATCTCACCTCATCATCATCGACTCATTATCTTTTCGACTGCTATCATCCATTGTGTTGTGCTGACACGATGAACGCCATCGTCATCACCTCACCGTCATCCGTTGTGCTGTGCTGGCTCGCTGATTATCGTCACGTCATCACCACATCATTGACATTATCTTCATGACCATCATCGCATCCATCGATTGATCGTCTCATCACTTTCATCAACAAGACCATCGTCTTTGTCATCATCGTCGTCTTCATCTGTGTTTCCGTCATCGTCGCTGTCTTCGTTATCGCCGTCTACGTCTTCGTTTCGTCGCCATCATCAGCATCGTCATCGCCTGACCTCGGTAATGCTGATTTGGTTTGATCGTTTGTTTTTATTGAACGCTTTGCTGAACTAATTAACGATCCTATTTCACTATCTCGAATTTGATTTTTGATGATTGACATTTGTTGTTTTGATTATTGATTATGTTGTTGCATACATGCTGAACATGGCGGAGATTATACCTCCGGGTTGTTATCTCGAGACGATTTCGTTTAATATGATCATTGTTATTTTTATGTAATTATTTGCCGTCTGAGGACGCTTTTCCCTCCGGAAACATATGTGTACAAGACTGATTATACGGTCCTTGATATTTTGTGTTGATTATCTTTAATCAATCGTTGATATTAATTATATAACCCGATTGTTTGATAGTGCAGTTTATTCCTCGTGAGATCGTGAAGTTAAAAAGTACGACCCCCGTCAGGGGAGTTCTACAAATTGGTGACCCCGACGTGATCTCACGGGGAAGATATTGCATTATTAAATTTGACACTTATTTTTTTGTATTACAATACCAGTACGATGTGTACTGATGCTTAGACGATATTCTGAATAATACATTGTTCGATTGCCATCGATCGTTTTTATGGCATATATTGTCGTCATAGATAATTTTTTTTTAAATGTTTAATATCAATACGTAGGTATTGGTTTATCGTAAGAAAGAGATAATCTTTCGATTATGACTTCCCTACTACGGGGGGATTTGATGTAGTGACCAAATGTCACGATTTTAACTTTTAATATGTATAATAATGTTTTATGCATTGAATTGTACATGTTTAATAAGTATTGCTTTTTTACTGTCAAGATGGCGGCTAGGGAGAATTAATTTCCCTTGCGTAGTCCGCTGTCTGGCTTTTCAGACGTGTCCCAACCGGTTCTGTCTGGCTTGTTAATATATTCTATTGTTATGCAGAATTGTTATTGTTATGTACAGCGCGTATACATGCATATTAATGTTGTGCGCTTGTTTTGACCAATCGCGCTACACCAGCGATTGGGTTTTTTTCTGATATTTCCATGTGGAAATCAGAGGGAATATTTATATCGGCACACACAGGTCGATACTGTGTTTTCGTTTACTGTGCCGGTCGAATTTTCGTCCAACATGGACTCGCCGACTTCGTCCCCGGACCTCTCCCGGGTGACTTTTCATTTGTGGAGAGACTTGAATCGCTTTTGCTAGCATGTTCTTGGATTTGTCTTTTCCACTAACACTTATCGTTGTAGTGACACGATGAACGCCATCGTCACCACCTCGCCATCATCTGCTTCGTTGTAGTGACACGATGAACGACATCGTCACCACCTCGTCATTATCTATTGTGTTGTGCTGACACGATGAACGCCATCGTCATCATCTCACCTCATCATCATCGACTCATTATCTTTTCGACTGCTATCATCCATTGTGTTGTGCTGACACGATGAACGCCATCGTCATCACCTCACCGTCATCCGTTGTGCTGTGCTGGCTCGCTGATTATCGTCACGTCATCACCACATCATTGACATTATCTTCATGACCATCATCGCATCCATCGATTGATCGTCTCATCACTTTCATCAACAAGACCATCGTCTTTGTCATCATCGTCGTCTTCATCTGTGTTTCCGTCATCGTCGCTGTCTTCGTTATCGCCGTCTACGTCTTCGTTTCGTCGCCATCATCAGCATCGTCATCGCCTGACCTCGGTAATGCTGATTTGGTTTGATCGTTTGTTTTTATTGAACGCTTTGCTGAACTAATTAACGATCCTATTTCACTATCTCGAATTTGATTTTTGATGATTGACATTTGTTGTTTTGATTATTGATTATGTTGTTGCATACATGCTGAACATGGCGGAGATTATACCTCCGGGTTGTTATCTCGAGACGATTTCGTTTAATATGATCATTGTTATTTTTATGTAATTATTTGCCGTCTGAGGACGCTTTTCCCTCCGGAAACATATGTGTACAAGACTGATTATACGGTCCTTGATATTTTGTGTTGATTATCTTTAATCAATCGTTGATATTAATTATATAACCCGATTGTTTGATAGTGCAGTTTATTCCTCGTGAGATCGTGAAGTTAAAAAGTACGACCCCCGTCAGGGGAGTTCTACAAATTGGTGACCCCGACGTGATCTCACGGGGAAGATATTGCATTATTAAATTTGACACTTATTTTTTTGTATTACAATACCAGTACGATGTGTACTGATGCTTAGACGATATTCTGAATAATACATTGTTCGATTGCCATCGATCGTTTTTATGGCATATATTGTCGTCATAGATAATTTTTTTTTAAATGTTTAATATCAATACGTAGGTATTGGTTTATCGTAAGAAAGAGATAATCTTTCGATTATGACTTCCCTACTACGGGGGGATTTGATGTAGTGACCAAATGTCACGATTTTAACTTTTAATATGTATAATAATGTTTTATGCATTGAATTGTACATGTTTAATAAGTATTGCTTTTTTACTGTCAAGATGGCGGCTAGGGAGAATTAATTTCCCTTGCGTAGTCCGCTGTCTGGCTTTTCAGACGTGTCCCAACCGGTTCTGTCTGGCTTGTTAATATATTCTATTGTTATGCAGAATTGTTATTGTTATGTACAGCGCGTATACATGCATATTAATTTTGTGCGCTTGTTTTGACCAATCGCGCTACACCAGCGATTGGGGTTTTTTCTGATATTTCCATGTGGAAATCAGAGGGAATATTTATATCGGCACACACAGGTCGATACTGTGTTTTCGTTTACTGTGCCGGTCGAATTTTCGTCCAACATGGACTCGCCGACTTCGTCCCCGGACCTCTCCCGGGTGACTTTTCATTTGTGGAGAGACTTGAATCGCTTTTGCTAGCATGTTCTTGGATTTGTCTTTTCCACTAACACTTATCGTTGTAGTGACACGATGAACGCCATCGTCACCACCTCGCCATCATCTGCTTCGTTGTAGTGACACGATGAACGACATCGTCACCACCTCGTCATTATCTATTGTGTTGTGCTGACACGATGAACGCCATCGTCATCATCTCACCTCATCATCATCGACTCATTATCTTTTCGACTGCTATCATCCATTGTGTTGTGCTGACACGATGAACGCCATCGTCATCACCTCACCGTCATCCGTTGTGCTGTGCTGGCTCGCTGATTATCGTCACGTCATCACCACATCATTGACATTATCTTCATGACCATCATCGCATCCATCGATTGATCGTCTCATCACTTTCATCAACAAGACCATCGTCTTTGTCATCATCGTCGTCTTCATCTGTGTTTCCGTCATCGTCGCTGTCTTCGTTATCGCCGTCTACGTCTTCGTTTCGTCGACATCATCAGCATCGTCATCGCCTGACCTCGGTAATGCTGATTTGGTTTGATCGTTTGTTTTTATTGAACGCTTTGCTGAACTAATTAACGATCCTTTTTGACTATCTCGAATTTGATTTTTGATGATTGACATTTGTTGTTTTGATTATTGATTATGTTGTTGCATACATGCTGAACATGGCGGAGATTATACCTCCGGGTTGTTATCTCGAGACGATTTCGTTTAATATGATCATTGTTATTTTTATGTAATTATTTGCCGTCTGAGGACGCTTTTCCCTCCGGAAACATATGTGTACAAGACTGATTATACGGTCCTTGATATTTTGTGTTGATTATTTTTAATAAATCGTTGATATTAATTATATAACCCGATTGTTTGATAGTGCAGTTTATTCCTCGTGAGATCGTGAAGTTAAAAAGTACGACCCCCGTCAGGGGAGTTCTACACATTTATCATGATTTGTTAAGCAAATTATGACAATGCACATCAATTTTGTGATTTGTATTTTTCTTTGGCAATTATTGACCAATAGATTATTTGTCCGATCTTGTTAAAATTACATTAACGTTTTAGCAATTGATATATTGATTATAAGATTACTAACCAAGTAACAACATGCATATTTATTATATATTGGTGAACCAGCCCGTATCATTTAAATGTTAATCTTGGCCTTACTTCAAATGATCTATGTGATGGAGTTAATGCAATGGAGATTAGAATATACCTATTGGTGGACAGTTGCCAACATCGATTATGAATTATCAGTTTACCTCTGGTTCTTCTTCCCTGGTCGATAATGGTCGATAATAGGAAATATGGAATGTGGGACCATTGAATCAACAAGAATATAAGAACCGAGGGTGGAATTGAATTTCTTATGATTACAGATACTGTTGTTAATCTACACCAGTAGGAGTTGTCAAATATTACCACCAAGAGTGGAATCGAATGTGTTATGATTCCAGATATTGGTGTGAATCTACACCAGTAGGAGTTGTCAAATATTAACACCAAAAGTGGAATTGAAATTATCTAATTCCATAAAATGGTGTTAAGTAACACCAGAGGAGTTGTCCGATATAGATACCAAGAAAGTGTTAAATTGAACACCCTTGGTGTTAATGTTAACACTCTGGTTTTTGCAGTGCACAACTGCAGCTGACAACAAGGTTGAGAAGTACAGCGTTCCCGGAGCGTTCCCCGTCAAGCTCTACGTGAAGTCGGCAACGATGTTGAGGTCCATGGCTTCATTGTAGGCGCATTGGGAACCTGGCACAGAGGTAACGAACAGGCTCTCGGTCGTCTTGGCATCTCCAAGCGGTACTGCCCGCTCATAAGGAAGCTGTGTTACATCGAAAGTACTTGTTTTGCTAATTTTCTTTCAAATTTATATATTCCTGTTGTGTCTGTGATACGCTGATAGAGAATGTGCTCATTAGCAAATGACGCCTTGATACTCATCTCCGTTATCTCCTAATACGGAAACAGACCCTGTTCCTGCCCCATTCTTGTAGGTTTTCTCGCCCGTGAGATTATTTGCCTTTAAATATCAAGGAGGCATCGGTATTGTCTTCAAAACTCTCATGTTTCCTTTTCTCTTTGAAGCAAGCACTCCTCTCTAAGTAATAATGACCAAACTCCTCACCTCTCCTGAAGTGATCCCTTTCTGCTTCGTACTTTTTTTTTTACTGATCTTCCCAGATACCAATACTGGAATTGCATACCTATGATGAGCGGATTTGTAATGTATCAATACTCATCTTTTAGAAAGCCTTGAATCAGAAACTTAGCATTGCTACTATCATATTCCATGTTTTATTATGTAAATGCCCGTACTCACAATGTACATCTGCCATAATGATATCAATTATCTGTCAATAGCTTTATAACATATTGCTCTTTTTATAAATATTTGCATTTCGCTTTGAACTCTAAATATACTACACATTTTAATGAATCTGCACTTGTATATAAGGTTCGTTCGTTCGTGTCTCCTTAGATCAAGATTAATGTAGTTGCTACAACCGGCCGTGTCAGACACGTTGCCCCGGGGTGCGAGATAGGACTCTTGTAGCGTGCCCCTATTTACAACAATTATACAATAACAAGGTGGTGTATAAGGTGGTACTATACGATTTAAAATTCATGTTTACATAGATGCAACTTACCTTTGACAGACCTGAACAAATGGATAATAATTCACCATTGCGATATATAAACCTTTTGTCTTAAATGATGGTTAGGGCTTTTTTGTTTTCAATCCATGTTATTTTTTATATCACTTGTTGACATTTTGTTCAATTCCATCTTTAAAATAAAAATCCTCATTATTCAGGTAAATGCGCCTATTATCGTACTTTCCGAATTCACATACCTTTGATATAAGTATACAGTGCATATTTATTTATTTCATTGATATATACTTGATATTACCTGTATGTTTACATTTCTTGATGTTTCAAAATTCTAATATGATACTTAGTATATATTCCGCGTTTACTATCCACAAATCAAAACCTTGAATTACAAACACAATTTTCTGTTTTTAACCGTTTTTGCCAATGTTTGCTCTGTTCTCTTTTAAAATTTGACTGATGTAATTAAAAAGATCTTACAGTCATCTTTGATCCATAAAAAGATCCTTTCTAGTCACTATGTGAGTGCATCCTTTTCGGAAAATTCCCTCGCTGGCTATGAAAAGCTGCGCCAAAGACTTTCAACAAAAAATCCGAAACTAAATTCAAGTATGAAAGAATGAGATTTGTGATGTTCAGGTGGCAAATCACTGGCATTTTGAAATGGATGTAAATGTGTCCGCCGCTCTTTCTTATCTCCTCTTCTCCCCTCTCTCTCTCTCTCTCTCTCTCTCTTTCTCTCTCTTTCTCGCTCTCCGTTATAGTTATCTTCCATCTATCTCCCTCTTTCTCCTTTCTATCTGTTTTTCTCTATTTCTCTCTTTCTATTTCTCTCACTCTCACATACCAGTTCTTCCCTTCTCTCTCTCTCTCTCTCTCTCCTTCTCTCTCCCTCTCTCTCTTTAGCCCTCATATTTTAATTTTCTTGTTCTCTTTTATTTGCTCCCCCTTCTCCTTTTTGTCGGTACCCTTCACATCCATTTAAATGACATTGATTATTTATGTCATAATATACACTTTTGTTGTTATTTCACTTACTTTTTGTAATCAAAACATAATTCAGTTCGCATGACCATAAGAAAATTCGAAAGCCAGCTTAAAATAATGCACATGTATACGAAGGAGTAAAGATGTTACAAAAATAATATAATATGACTCTACGAAACACTTGTTTGAATTTTGATATTTTATTCAGTGCATTACTGTGATTCGACATATTGCGATGTATGAATTATTATTCCATCTATGTTTAGCGGTTTAATATAGTCCAACGAACACGACTTCTACCCATATGCGGAAGCTTTTGTCTCAGTCAGAATGTTTAAGGTATGACAAAGGTATTTTAATTAGAAAACTACTTCAGATGCTCATAAAAGCCTATTATTAACTCATTCAGATCATACACAAAATTTTCTTCACATAAATGTTAATAACGAGATCGTTGCATCAGTGCGTGAGCCACATATTTTTCATGGTCAACTTAATTGCACGAGCGTGTAATGGTTTGAGCATTCCGTTGATAAAAGGGGTAGTTCTTGCACTGGAACAGATTCAAACATTATCATTGCACTCATATGCCTACATAATTAGAGTAGGGAAAAGGTAGCAATAGTATTATGGTTACGTTATGTTATTTGCACTACTACGAAAGGCAAAACAGGACAATCCTTGAATGTTATATCTCTTTTTATGATTTACATTTGTTACATTAAAGATTATCAGCAAGAAAGATGAAGGGGGAGAAATAGGAATATACAATATTTATAATCTTTAATGTAAAATAAGATAAAGTGAAAAATGTAACACATGGTATATAATAGTGCATTACATCTTACTTTCCGGTTCAAGATTTTGCAAGATTATTTTGAGAAAATACGATTAAAGTAATTAACTCATATCATGTAGATATTGGTAATTTTTAATTCATGTATTTGCATAACATCTTTACAATATATCGAATAGTAACGGATACTGAATTATATGAAAAACAAACTTTATAATACACTATCAGTTTACTAAAGTCCGTTTTTCAAATTCAACTAAATATCACATATTAGGCGGTGTCACACAGAAAAATCCTGACCCTTCTTGAATAAACCAGATTTTAGAAATCTATTTTTGTTTTCGTTTACGTCGGTGACAGACTGGTGACAGACAGGCTACGAACAATTAGGATAGCTAAAATCCGGATTTTGTGCCTCTGTGTGACACCGCCTATTATGACTTAAATCATAGTAACAAAAACGTTTCATAGAAATCCTAATAAAATATGATATTAGGTATTACTCAATATTTAGAGAGTATTCTTTGAAAATCAGTTAATATTTGTTTTCGTTATAAGACAGCAATATATATATATTTACATGTTCACGTGATACATATTCAGAAAGATATATGCATTGAAATTTATATACGAGTTCAATACATTAATATAAAACTTTGACAGGACAAAAAAATCACTTGTGCAAAATTTGCAAAAGCTAATGATCATATATCAGTGTTCCGACTTTTCTTATTATGTCTGCATGCATTTACATGTCTAGCAGTATGTTTCTTTTAACAAATTCTGAAATTGTTCACAATGTGATGATGGAACCGAATCAAAAGAGGGTTTATACCTGACTAGTGCAACCCCCCCCCCCCCTTTTCATGACTTTTGTACAACCTTACAAGTGAAATATACGTTTATAATATCAATCTAAATACAACATGTGCGGCATTCTCTTAATATTCATTTCATATGACTACTTTATTATGGAGCGTATTATTCGGGTTCACTTATTTACTCATAATACACGGAGGTGTGATAGAATTCGATGAATCAAATACCATGTATAAGCATACTTGTACTCTTTCAAAAAGAGCGTTGGGCATCAACTATTATCTAATTAAACATGAGTTTGTTTTTGATGTTCTTGGTGTCTTCAAATGTGAAATGATCAAAAGGTATATTAATTTAGTTTACACAACGGAAATAAATGTTATTTACAGACCTTCAACAATTTAGATCCTTTAAATATTGTGACGATGGAAGTTTCCTTTTTTTTCCTGAGGAAGAACTTGATATTGATAATTAAGTGGGATATCTTTCATTTTGCATTGCCCATGTGTTATCATACACAACTTTAGATTTACCTAGTTTGTCACTCTTCTTTATCGTTGAAGAAAGATGTTACAGAGACGGCATAGGTGGTATTGGTTTCATTTTCATATATGTAGGTGTTGTTTTATCATCATCTTGTGCTGTTTGAAGGGTATTAATATATTCAGGATCATGGGGTTTGTTTTTCGACGCCTTTTCGTCTGTATTCACATACACGGCCCCAAAACAATTTCGAGTAGAACTAGGACTAACATAATCATGATTGTCTGGGTCGTTATGCAGCGCATTTTCATCGGTCATGTCCCTATTTACATAGACAGCTCCATAACACTTTCGATTAGCACTAGGACTGATGTATTCGTCATTGTCGGTGAGAGAAATCGGCTTCATGTCCATGTAGTAGCTTGTAGTTGTGTCATTGTCGGTGCGAGGAATAGGCTTCAGGTCCATGTAGCTTGTAGTTGTGTCATTGTTGGTGCGAGGAATAGGTTTCAAGTCCATGTAGTAGCTTGTAGTTGATTTGGAGTCGTGATATGGAGGTACCTGTGCTATTTCTGCATAGTCTCCTTGATCCTCCTAGAAAAACATTGTCAAGCTAAAAACTTTAAAGTGAATTTCAAATTATCATATATAAAATGTCATTATTAAAGGTATGTATTAATGGTTTGTATCTCATCCCTTTGAATGATGTATGAGCATTTTTTTTACTTATATGCGTTTATAATATAAACAAATAATTAAATGAAAGGAATGATTGTATATCTATGATGGATACTCCAGTAGCTTGTAATTTAAAGAGGCATCTTATTTACAACTTAAAATCCAGTGACGTATATCTAGGGATTATCGCGCCTACGACGAAAAAAGCATTATGCCCCCAACTTTTCTAAAAGATTCAGCTTAAAAAAGATAGATTTCCTCGCTCTTTCACAAAGTGAAACTCTTATCGAATGGACTGAACCTGAGATTGGTAACCAAGGTGTGAATAAGTGAACAATGAAATGTGGGAGCAAAGTGACCAGACGGTAGTTTTTTAATTTTTAATTTTATTTAATTTTTCTTTTTTCAAACGTTCATTTGAGCATGAGACTTTTTCAAAGTAGCTCCGCAACTGATCGTCAATTTCGATCAAATTTGAATTAGAAACAAAGACACAATCACTATTTAACTTCTTTCATCTTCGACGCGCAAACTTGACCAATTAATTTCTTCGGATTAGCTATGATTTAAAATGTATGATCTTTGTTTCGAATGATGAATTTTGGGAGATATATTGTTTCTTCAATCCACAGATGAGCTTGCCGAGGAAAACAATGATAAGTTAATGAATGCTATTTGGACTTATCTTTAATAGATATTTCTTTTTTTTAAATATCATATTGTTAATTAATGCAAAATGATAGACTTACCACTTGGCCTTCTGGTTGAGTTTTGTTTTCATCGTCTGCTTGAAGTTCAAGGAATGAAATTAAATGTAGATAACAAAATAATGTAAACAAAAGTAGAGATTATGGCAAAGGTTATGCTGTTTTAAGAATACTTGACTTTATTCATATTTTTTGTTGATCTATTTGTTTTCCAATAACAGATTAATCAATTGATCTATTTACATTTAAAACTGGCTACTATATACGTTAACCTAAAATACGTGAACAAAACATACAACGATTGAAGCCTACAAGGAATGGATTATTATTGTTTGTCTTTTCGTGTAATTATAAGTAACAATTAGAATATCTAACATCATATTCCTCTGAATGGCGGTAAAGCTCTCGTTCATCCTATGTTGATCGTTTTAACCATCTTGTTCTTTTTTTCTTCCTGTATGGACCTATAATAATTTGAAATTCCTGCCTCCGTTTTAAAACTATTATTTGTCATTACTAATGCTAATGTGAGTACAAACAAAATGTACGAGAGGTAAGGAGAGAGAAAGGGTAATAATATATTAGGTTAACATAAATGGTAAGAGGGGGTGAAAGTGAAAGTGTACATTTTATGAGTAGCGTGAAATGAAGGAAACATAGTTGAAAACAAATAAAGATGAATACCGTAAATAAGGACAAAGAAGGGAGAGAGAAAATCCGGAAAGAAAAGCAGTAGAAGCGAAAGAAAACAATTTATGTAAAGTGTATTTTGAAATCACAGAAGAAAACAGAAGTGAAGTCTCTTTTTTTTTTTAAAGAATCATGCTCCCTACGGACAGTAGAAGTGACAGAGAGAGAAATAAATAGATAGTAAAAATAGACGAAAACCACCAACTTATTTGGAGATTAAGAAAAGATTATTAGAAAATAGAAAGGAGGAGAAGAAATAAGCTGGGGACCGAGGTACACTCACATATCATTTTAGAAAGTGGGACAATTTAGAATAGCTTTGTGCAGAATAAATACAATTTTCAGTGGGTGTTTGTGTGTGTGCGTGCGTGGGTGTGTGTGTGTTGTTGTTGTTTTTTTTTTTCTTAAGTGTCTTTTTATTTTCATGCCTTCTTCATGCATGCATGTTTCTTGCTTTATTTGATGTAAATAGTAAAAGTTCATTTGTATTATTTAGATGTGAATGTAAAATCATATTCTACATAATAATATTAACATTATTTTATGTATTGATTTTGTTATTGTTTGTTATTGTTTGTGAAAAGCAATGGAGAAAATAAAATGTCATCGAAAACAAAACGAAAACCGAAAGAGAGAAAAAAATAACTTAAAACAAAATATAAAAAACAAAAACTAAAAACTCTTTTTTAAATAAAGACATTAAAAGAAATTGTAACAAGAAATGTGAAGATAGAAACCTATAGAGAAGATACATTAAACATGAAATGTTGAATACTTGGGAAACGTGTATATTGTGGTATGTTAGAGGTGAATGCAGGTGGCCATCTGCTTTACAACATACCCTTTTTTCGTTTCACACAACATAGCACTCCATAGAAGTACATCAAACCCAGTGATATCAGCAGGATGAAACCAGCAGCGACAATCACTCCAATAACGATTGTCATGAAGGGAAGGCTACGTTTAGTTGATGTCTTCGTTGCACCTGGTGAGTCTAGGACAAACAATACCATGACTAGAATGTTATGGATATTGATTTTCTAGACAATGGTGTAGGAGTTTTGTTGAATGGCAAAGTTTAGTTATATCCATGACTTGTGTATGGTATTATTGCTTCTTTTGTATTGCCCTTTAAAAATGTATTATCTGTTTTAAAACATTTGTTTACGTCAAGAACTCGAGAACATTCGTTAATACAGGGAATTGATAGTAAATGCTTGGAGGAAATGCGAAATATAATTCTTTTCTAATTAATAATTATAAAAGAAAGGATAATAGTTTAACCTGTTAGATCAGCTGGTTTACTGCACAGTCCCCTGCCAAAGATCACCAAAACTGTGTCTTCATCCGGGTCAATGCTGACCTCTGTGCCTGGTGCAACGCACTCTGTTCCATTCACAGAGGCACATTCTGGCCCGTGGTAAGTCCTCTGTGTGATGAAGCAGATTTCATCCAGGGTTTGGTTTGCCTCTGACAATGTTAAGATATGTTTCTGTTTGTCCCAGCTGGCGGTTACACCTATATGATGAAAAAAAACAGATAATTACAGTATCCCTATTATATTTTAGAGAGAAAGAGAGACAGAGTCTGTTTGAATCCACATCGTACTTGAATGCCTGATGTATTCTCTCAGATTTGTTTAATTGAAATCATGACCACATTGTCTTTAAATTAGTATACATACAGGGTTTATGCTAAAAAGGGTAAGTTGTTCTATTTGCCCCGTTTTTGCATCCCTTAATATATTATGATTAGTAATACTCTTGTTAAACATTTAAAGACTAACCGTTTATTGTATGATTGCATGGTGATGGGAGAGAATATCATTGTGATATCCCCTTGACTGATACGAAACGAAAAATTAAATATACTCCATTCTCTGGAGTTGAGAAAGACGATACGTGCAGAGCCCTACGAGAAAAACAAACATTCGTGCCGATCAGGGTATTCCATCCCCAAAAGCGTAAAACAATAAGCAGAAACAAATGAATAAATAACAATTTCATTCTCAAAACAAACCAATCAAAGAAGCACACAAATGGAAAGTCTTAATAATAAAACGTTGACCCTTACCATAGCTCTCGGGTTGCAATGCTGTTTAAGGCCAAAACAAGGAAGCATGGAGAAGAAAAAGAGAAACTGAGCTGTCATTTAGTGACGCTTAATGAGTGATTTTCAACCTCACAAGGATGTGTTTGCAATGTTTCGATTTGAAATGAAAGAAATCGTTATAAATAACTCTAACAAGTTTATTTCATCAAATGAAAAGCTGTTTGTATATCATGGTTTACTAATCGCATACACTTAGGCCCGAATTCACAAAGCAAGGTTTGAGCTCAAACCTCATTTTGTTTCGCCAAACCTCCTTTTGTTATTTACAAACCAGGTTTCGGGCCTTAATGTTTAAAGTATGATATAGATGAAATGGATGAGTGTGGAAAGGACACTATTATATTATAGTACCACACTGTAGTATAGGCTTCATCCCTTGGGTGACCTTTTGTCCGACTATTATTATTATAAGGAGAATTACAAAAATAATAAGTTCAACTTCAAGTTCAAGTTTTATTTCCATTTTCAACAAGAAAAATACAAATTCTGTACAATAAGTAATTACAACAAATATACAAAAAGTATACAAAAGTAATTATACAAGTGTTCATGTTATTTTTCTTTGCACAACAAAATACATTGTTTATATAGTGCTAATTCCGTAATACAAGGAATTATAAGATAATCATATCATATAATCTTAATCAGGAAGAAAAATAAAATGTTGCTTCAAATTTATATGTGGAGTGAAAATGAAGGGATCCACTAAAGAGCATAGCTTTTAGAGTGTGGACCCCTCAAAATCATGTTATAACAAAGTTACTCAACAATGAAAAAGAAAAAGAAATAAGTGTTGTGTCTACTGAGACTACAGAAGAGGAGGTATCAACATATAAGACGCTGTGTGGAAGCACAAGGGTAGAATTATAAACTACATGGACAATATTATACAAAAGAAAAGGAGTGAGTGGGTATGGACCGCATGAACGAAGGACAGTGTATATGACAAACAGGAACTACGTAGGAATTAGGGACATGATGAGAGAGGCTGAACGCGCAATTTTAATTAGCACCAATTGGGATTAATCTTGCGATGACGTTTTTGTTTATATTAAACACTAATTTAACTATTGTCATAACGTTGCAATAAAAAGAATTGGGTGAAAGTGAATGTTTTATGCCTATATCAAGAGTCTATCAAAATTTGGGACCATCATAAATAAACATGTTCTGGGCTAAGAGAGTTTATTCGACTGTGTAGTTGAGTAATTATTTATTTATTGATTAAACACAATAATAAAAATAAAAGCTGAAGGTAACATATTATTATCATTTAAAAAAAATAATAATCTATCGGCCTATAAATGATTACAACAGTTACGAGAAACTATATTTTAAACAATATTTCTACTTTTTGTCACTTTACTTTAGCAGGTACAATACAATTACTAATATACATTAGTTAGAAGACGTATATGTTTCTTATTAGAGTTACGATTAAGGTAGAATGTGTATTTAATAGACAAAACAAGAAACATCTTTTCGAAGACGAGAAGTGGCGGTCACAATAAAGACTGGGCTTTTGACAAATATATATATATAAGGGAAGCTTATTAATTTTCTATGGAAAAAAAATTAACTTAAAACATCCTTAAGCCACGTATACAAAAAACGGTAGGTATCATATTGATTACTTTGTTTGAATCGCAAAGCACCAGATAGAGATTTGTTCAAAAAATAATAGAACACAGATATTCATTGATAATGGTAAATGTACCTCAAGAAAATTGCTTTTAGTACCTAGAAAAAGGCAAATAGGTTTTTTGTGGGTAATTGCATTTTTCAGCATCATAAACCCTTTCAAAAATAGCGAAACCTAAAGCGTGTGCACTGAAATCGGCAAATGACGTCAAAGTACCTAGCAAAGAATACGTCCAGTAAAGAGAAAAGTTGAATGTATGCTTAGATTGATGACTACAATTCAAACAAAGAAAATCTTGGTGTTTAGAGACTTACGAGTTGTTGAAGCCACTACTGGTTCCACTGCGCTACTATTCCCTGCGTTGTTCACAGCCCATAGAGTCATCCTGTACCAAGTGAATGGGTTCAGTCCCACCAATGTGTAGGATGTCCCTGTGATGTTTTTGACAACACCACACCCCTCTTTCTCCACCTGTGTGTCGTTTGGACAGTATTCCAGGGTGAAAGTTTGTTGCAATCCGCCATCGAATCCTGGCTGCCAGGCAACGATCAGAGTTGAAGATGTTGTCTGGCTTTGGTCGACGAAGAACCGAGAAGGTGGATCTGGGATGACTGTAAGTAGACATAGGAAAGAGGATTTTAATGGTTGGACAGGGAAGCTAAGCTTTTACAGATTGTCTTAAATTCAAATCATGTAAGGTGTCATCTGTCGAAGGAATTGGGGAAGGGTCTCTTCTTGAAAAGAAAAGGGGCATTTATGAGATTGGAAAAGGTACACCTATCAGATCTTAATATTGGCTTTTATCAGTGGTGAAAAGGGGCATTTATAAGAAGGGGAAGAAGTTTTATTTTTTTAAAGGTAAGATGCGCTGATCACAAAGAAAATTGACATATATTAAAAGAGGAAAAGGGGCACATTTAAGGGACACATATCAGATGTAAAATGGGGCACCTATAAGAAGGGGAAAGGACAGTTTTTTACAAAAGTAAAGGGTCAGTTTTTAAAGTAAAAGGGGCACCTCAAGATTTAGAAAAGGGGCAATCATGAGAGGTAAAGGGTCACTTATCTGATGTAAAAGGGAACACTCTTCCAATGTAAAAATGAGCGCTTTCGAGGTACTTGAAAGAGTGTGTGAGTGCACTCTCCCCTCACCCCCCCCCCCCCCGGTCACGCTGCATCTGCTGATGATTCCTTTCACCATCGCCCGATTCTCATTTTCGACACAGGAATCTACCGGTGTAAAATTGCACGATTAAGTCACTGTAAATGGGTTATCGTCTTATTATGTAGGTCATAAAACCGTTACAGTGTTGCATAATGTTCTAATTTGTCATCTCGGTTTATCAATGGCAAACTACTGTACTCGAAAATGTGTTTTCCCAGCAATAGGGTATGATCCTTTTACATAAATACGCCTTGGAAAGATAATGAAAGATTTACCAGAAAATAAGAACGTTATAGTTGCCCTGTCGTCCCCAAGCCTTGTCTCAACCAAACATGTATAGTTGCCATTTTCTTCTGCCGATATATTACGAATAACCAAAATACTCGACATGAAGGTATCTTCTTGTAAAAGACTATGATCAATCTGGAAGCGGATGCTGTCGTTGAGTTCCGTGCCATTCAAGAACCATGTTATTGAGGTTAGGGGGTTGCTATCTGATGTACATGTAAGGATGGCATCAACGTTGTGGTTACCACTGTAAACCCGACGAACAGAGTACTCCACAATGACAGGAGAATCTACAAGTAGGTATTTAGAAAGAAGAAAATACGTTCAAGAAACAATAAAGCAAGGCTTAGGAAAAAATACTTTGTGATGGTATTCCTGATTAGCGTAAGCAAATACATATTACAAGCGTTACCCCTCTATTTTATTGTAAGGCGTTATAAATTTATTGTAAGGTTTATATGTCAGCATGAGCGTAACATATAACTATCTCGCTCAATGTGCATGGTATCATTTGACAGTAATCTAAACCAGTCATGATGTTTTGATAAGAACCAGTGAGTTTAGAAAGAAAAAAATTCAGACAAAGGATCAAACCACGTGATTTTTTTATTAAAACAAATGACGTACCTTCGCTGTTTAATATAATCATGAAAATGTAGAAATAAAATTCGGCTCACTACGAAATGGACCAAAAATCTAAAACCAAGTGGCATTGGTTGTAATGTCCTTTGTATAGGCGTGGCGACGTAATGTACCTGCCTATAGATGAGATCTGTTTGAAGAATGGGTTAGAATTACACAGATTATACTTACAAAGAACATGAAGAACAACACTAACTCTCCAAGACATCCTGGATGCAGCATTTGGTTGAAAAACTTGACAGACAAGGAGTTTCCCATGGTCGTCTACCGTGGGTGTGAAATTAATAACACTTATGGCATCCAGTCGATGATTTCTATTCCTGAAAGACTGTGTATTCGAATTTCTGGTGACGTTCTTTGATCCAAGGTACCACTGGAATGTTGGTGCTGGGTAGCCGTGGTTCAATGTGCAAGTCACATTTGATGACATTCCATCCTGCAAACCTTCCGTTCCGTTAAGGTAAGGAGGATCCGGTGGTCCTTGTAAATCAAAGTGTATTTTTTTAGTTTTAAATTATAAACCCCAGTGACTTCCATGTAACATTATATACTGATAGAAAAAATAGGTCTTGCCAATATTATGAACTATTGCTAACAATATGATAAAATTATACGAGCGGTTAAGGCATCATGGGATCTGGTGATGTCCTTATGATTCCTTGAAAGAATGTACATAATACAGAAGATTAAATATTGATTTAGGTGATGTTAAATGATTCACAATTGATAATAATAATAATTATAGGCATTTCTATATCGCCGGCTATCTAGAAATTCTATTCCGAGGCGCATTAATTATTACCCCGCCTTTAGCCTAGCTGCCATTACAGCGCTCCAGCATTTCAAGGAATTAATTCCTGACAGGTACCCATCAACGTCATCTGGGTCGAGTGTGGCAAATGATGAGTAATGCCTTGCCAAAGGACATTTCGGACAATCCTCACATCAAGATGCATATTCACTTGGGCAGACCACACACACACACACACCGAGCAGTCATGATATGATATCGTAAGTAAGATAATCACCTTGAACATCGAGGCGGATGGACAATTGAAGCCCATTATCCAGCTTCCGATGCGAGGCCACACAACGGAAAATCTTTCCATCATCGTCCCTGGACGGAGTTACAGAAACAACACGTCGGGAGGTATAAGCGTCACCATAAACAGCGTTATATTGATCTTCCATGCGAACCTGCACTTCTTCAGGAATCAGCCACTCCAGTTTTGCAGGCGGTCTAGCGTCTTGGACTGAACATGTTAGGTTGTGCGTTCGCCCAGATGTGATGCTCACGGATGCTCCATTCACGTATCCACCCTCAGACCGATCGTCGGCGATGGATAGTAATCTAGGCGTGGCTGGAAATTAAGCGAATTGTATATGTGTATAAATAGTTACCACTGGAATATATTTGTGTCAACGCGGGTGTTCACCAAATTGTAGGACATTTTTGTACATAAACAAATGAAAACATCACTATGCCAATACTCTTTATAGTAAAATGCCATAGTTTGGATTATTTCCACTCATTAATAAAACTCGATATATCATAATAGTATTATAATAATAATTATATGTATCAGTTATTGATGACGCTACACCCGACACGGTTTTTTTTTTTTAAAGGCACACTGTCCTACTTGTAGCTACTTGCTCCATATGCTTGCTCCCTCTATATAGAAAACTTCCCAAATCGGTGCCTGTTGGTCCCCCATGATCCTCTTTTTCTTATGTTAAATGAGAGCTGAGTTAATGAGATAGCCACCTGTCACAGTGACCTCGATGGCTCGCTGTGTGGTCTAATCCCTTCTAGCTGCAGTAGTAACGCCTACCTTTAAAGATCGAATGTTGTCTTGATTTTCAATGAGTAATGAATCATACATATTGCAGTTTAAAACACATCACAACCCGACCAAGATACCCAGAATAATCATTTGATAGATTACCTGATAACAGTACCTTCAGTACGATTTCACTAGTAACTGAATCGGAAGATGTTAAAAATAGGCACCGATATATGCCGCTGTCATCCACTGTTAAATCCGTAATAGTTAGATTTCCGCTGGAAGAATCTGCCCTCAAACTGTACTTTGGCATATCCGTAACAATTTGCTCCCTTCTGCATCCCACCCCTTGGCATGTAGCTAGGATATTGCTATTCCTGTCAATCCAAGACATTTGGCGATATGTCGATGATGAAGTGATGAAGGTGCAGGCTAGTGTTATATCCTCACCAACGACTGGGAGGATATCTGGGTTCTGAATACCAGTAGACATGCTTATCCCATATGTCTTAGAAACGATGTAGGTGAGGAAGAAAAATATCCGAAGACGTTCATCCATGTTGTTATTACGTCTCATTTCCTTGTATATTTCAACTTCGGAGCTGCGTTGCATGAACCATCTTGCAACCTAGCAGAATATCCGGAGAATAAAAGAATAAACAATGAGCAGTAACGGTTTTCAATGACAGAATGACGCAAAGAACAGTGAAAGGTATGCTTATTTATTTCTCTCTTGCGGTTCGAAAGTGAAAGGAATTCATCTCTCTGAAGAGCATAAGTGGGTTTAGACTTCAAATAAATGGAGGGTTTCGGAAACTTACTTTAAATGGCACACTTGAAAATATAAGATTAATGAGTCAACGAATGAAATTTCGAGGTATTTTACTTTGAACTTTCGATAATGTGATTTCGTTGTATAAAACTTGCTAAATATATTAAGTTAGGGGAATAAAAGGGAAGAATATAAAATGTTGTACCTTGCACAAAGGGAGAAGTGTTTTGAGATATATGTATTATCTCCCACCTGTTTGAGCTTCATAAGACGTCCCATTCTAAAAACGAAGTAGTCCGGTATAAGTTTTTCAGACCCGGAAAAGTTAATAAGTACAATGTTTTTTGTTGATTCGTGTTCTAGATGGGTTAAGAGGTAAATTCAGCTCGGTTGCCATCTTGGCAACCTAATTAGCATAATCATCAAATTTGGGTATGTGCAATATGTATTATGTTGCTTATCTTAATCCGGGAAGCATATAGACATGGATAATACTACTTTTCAATGGTTTTCTATGACGAGGAATTCATTTATGACACCGGGTGGGGGGTGGGGGGGAGGGGTCATAAAGCTGTTCTTAAAGTTATACGCATGACTTTGCGAACGACTTGTATATGAAGTGCCAGATAGGATGCCCAATTTTTTTCCCTGATATTTCCGATAACCTCAATTAATAATGGCAAAAAATAAACTTAGCATTAAAAATATTTGTTATATTAATGTTAATCTACATCTGCACAGTCAAACTTTAGTTGATGCAGTTAATAATTAATAAGCATCCCATTTGGCTTTTCATATAAAAGTCGTTCGTAAAGTCATGCGTAACTTTACGAACAGCTTTATGAAACAACCCCCTGTTCTTATAAGTAATGCAATTGTCTTAAAAAGCATAATAAGCTAATTCATATGTACAATATATGGACTGCATTCTTATTGTTTATCTAGAAAGCCTGAAAATGGTACAATGCAACATTGTAAATCACTTTTTAAAGACAACACATTCATTCATGAGAAGATATTCTATGTAGATTAACATAATTAGTAAAATTACAAATTTGCATTCATTGATAAAGGTCTAGTTTAATCCAGAAAATCGGGAATGAAAATGTGATGTTTATTTTGTTTTAATTATGACAACCAATATCTATCTCGGAGGTAAAGAATGCTGAATACAGATAATTAGCCTTGCTAGCATAATTAACCTAATTAGCATATGAATCAGATTTGGTTGCGAGGGCTGGTAACAAGGGGCTCTACAGTGTTCAGGAAACTGTGTCTGGATTTGAGCCGCTTGCCCAACGGCTGGTGTTAGAAGTTCTTTTCTAGAACAAGACCAACCTTCTGATGTGTGGTGGTGGCAATACCGCAAAGCAGGTAGAGGTCTTTTAGTTTAGTAGGCCTAAGGCAACTAGTGATTGCTCTGCAGGACGAACTTTGAGCTGGGTCAATCTTGGGCCCATGGACAGAAATGCTCCATACTGGTGATGCATACTCCGCATCAGAGAGGCAAAGCAAGGGCTGTTATCTGGAATTCTCTGGCATCAGTCCCCCAGTTGGTGTTGGCTAACTTCATGAGGATGCTATTGCATGCTCCAACTTTTGCCTTGGTGTTGGCAGTGTGGTTCTTGTAGGTAAGGGAGGGATCCAGTGTGACGCCTAGGTAGACTGGGTTGTGTGTGTGCCTCAGCCTTTTCCCATACCAACGGATCCTTAGCTGATGGTTGGCATACCTGTTCTTGAGGTGGAATACACTTATCTGAATTATGTCAGGGTTAGCTCTCAGGTGGTTGGTCGTGTGATATTTGACGATTCTGGCCAGGGCATTGCTGAGGGACTCCTCCGGCTTCACAAAAGACTGGTTCTGCGTGGCGATGCAGAGATCATCAGCGTACTAGAGGAAGCTCCTGGTGTTGGGATGGATTGGTTGGTCGTTCGTGTACAAGTTCAAGAGCAGTGAGGCAATCGTGCAAACACTCTTTCTTGTGGGAGGCTTTTTAGTTGCTGGTCTCAACAATCTCCTGCGATTGCCGTTAAAGAACCACAACAAAGGCCGATTGTCTCACATCATTTTTCAGCTCAAAGATCTTCCTGGTGAGGATTCTGTGGTTCACGGTGTCGTCGGCAAACGAAAGCAGCTCAAGTGATTAGCTTACCATCAGAGCCATCCTCAATAAATTGAGTGACGTTAAGGAGTTGGCCTGTCACAGTTGTATCATATGCACTTCAAGTTGCAAGCGATGGCCACAAAGTCTCAAGGGTTCTTAGCGATGACACTGACATATCTGGTCACATATTTGGTGTAGAAGGCTCGTATATATACCTCGGCATTTCAGATGGAGAACTGGCATGGGTATGGTTTGTTAGTTAATGCTACATGCAAGAAGCTTTATCCAAAGAGTTTCCAACTACTTGGCATGCACTTTCTGACATGATCTGACATTACTTCATATTTCTACAGAAAGGGCAAGTTTTCAGCCCTAAAACCTCTGTTGCAAGGGGATTTTGAGAGACTCGACCTAAAACCTATACACATGAATTAGCTTATTATGCTAATTATGCTTTTTTAAGACAACATTTACTAATACATTTAACATGGCTAAGCAAAGACAAGACAATTTTTAATTGTTACCCAGTTCAAAACAAATCAAAACTTGATATTTCAGGAAATTGTCAACCAATTTTCCTTTTAAGATGCTACGATCAAGTATATATACAATTTGGAGCCTTTCAATATGTGTCGAATTGAAGCGTATGTAATAGTTTGTGATGGTGGTAGATATATATATACGGTTAAATCTTAAATAGAAGTAGTTTTAGTGATTAGTGATTAATCTTAAATAGAAGTAGTGAATGATGAGTAAAAATTTATTTAGCAAAATAAGTAAATTCTACTTCAGATGCCGTAGGTAATATTTACTTAATAAAAATAAGGCAATTCTTTTCTTCAATATTATTGAGTTATTTCGACTATTATTGTTTCACAGTGTAGTTTTAGTCACTCTCGAAGTCGTCATAGTGGATAAAAGGTCACAGTTCGTAGGGAAAAAAACTTTTCGGCCGACCGACAATATACATCTCACCGACTTCAAACTTCTGCATTGATATAGTACACGAGGATCGAGCAAGATTACCGACACAGCTGACCCGACGCAGCAATATATTTGCCCGTGTCTTTCTTGCTCCCTCGACGAGATGACTCCACCCAACAACCCCCCCCCCCCTCTCTTTTACTCCCACTCCCTTTATCTCAGGCTCTTACCTCCCCTTTCTCTCCTCTCTTTCTTCCCCCGTTTCTTTTGTTTCCCTTTTCTTTTTCTTTTTTTCTTTCTTTTTCCTTTTCTTTCTTTTCTTTCTTTTCCTTTCTTTCCTCTCCTCCCTCTTTTTTTTCTCTTTCTTTCTTCTCTTTTCTTTCCTTTCTCTTCCTTTCTTTCCTTTCTTTTTCTTTCTTTCTTTTCTTTTCCTTTCCTTTTTTTCTTTTCTTTCCCTTTCCCTCCCTTTTTTTTCCCTCCCCCTTTTCTCTTTTTTCCCGACGGCAGCGCAATTTTACCGACAATATCCTGACAAGTAGGGTGTCGCATCCCCCACCCCCCCCCACCCCCTTTGGAGACGCCCCTGTCTTTCACCCTTTTCCACGGTCCTAAACTGAGGGCGTACTCTATAGTCTGTAGCTATATACTCTATCATAAAGCTATTAAACACTTTCAAAAGGCCTTGAGGTTAGCGAACTCTTCCAGTCTCTATAGGCTGTGTCAGGGAAAGTCGTAGACCGTACAGTCTCCATAGTAAAACAGTTTAGACACCGTGCTACGCATTACGATTGATAAGGGTCTGTGTCTGCAAACGATCGTAATTGTGAGGTTAATTGTGATACATATACATGAAAGATGAATGGTGGATTGGCCTCATCGATGAGAAATGTTGACCCAATCTCGCCTCCCCTCTTGAAGTGACCTCTTTCTCACTCTTCATTTTCGTTTTCTTACTTTTCATCCGAAATGTAAATACCCGTAGGACATATCCATGATGAGCACATTGGTAATGTATCACAACCCATCTTTTAGACAACCTTGAATCAATAACTTAGTATTTCTTCTATTATATATCACGTGTAATTGTTTAACATTCACGTACTTGACGATATACGCCTAACATAATAATATGAATTATCTGCCAATGCTTGTTTCACTTTTAACAAACCTTTTTCATTTCACTTGTAACTATGAATATACTATACAGTGTATTTAATTTGCAATTGTATATTATAAGTGTGGTATTAGATATAATAATTTACCAAATATATCAATTAGTAGGCGGTTTCTCGGCAAAATTGGTATGATCACGTACGTCAAAACATATTCTTTCATATGATTGGTAATAACAGCTTCAATTTCATTTGTTGAGAGGGGGGCGTTTCCAAAACTGGTTTACCTTTAATATCTGAAACGCGACATACCGAGTCGCTTGTATATTAAACTGATTTTTGAATCCAGACCATGGAATAAGGGCTTGCTCCATCCTGGTCATGGGTTGGCCCGGTATTGCAGAACCTTCGGGATCGGCCCACCCCTCAGGGGGTAATAATAAAAAAAAAAGGCAGAACCCAAAACTCCCTCCCTCCCTCTTGCTTGTCTCCCTCTCTTTCTCTCTCTGTCTTTCTTTCACACTCCCCCTCTCCTCCTACTCAATCTTTTTCACAAATTCTCTCTGATTTACACAAAAATTAAAAGAGAAATATGGGAAAATTACATCCCTAAAGGCCATATTAGATGACGGGTTTAGAAACAGAACGGGTGGGGGTGCATTCGTTTTTTCTGAAGGTATTTCTTGGTGCATTACTTCAAAGCGTCATCATTCTGAATATCATTATTCCGAGGGTTTGCATGTTCATCTGCAGGTACAGGTCCGAAAATTGAAATGGTTTCGTCATTCCAAAAGTTCATAACTGTTCTGGATACAAAGTATCATATAATTAACCCGGCTGTAGCTGAGATAGCACAATGAGGCGCTATAGTATTCAACTATTTTATTCCTACCGGGTATCTATTTATACTTCACCTGGGTGGAGACTGGAGAGTGGCAAATGTAGATTAATGTCTTCCCAAAGGACACCAGTGCCGCGGCGGGGTTCGAATCGCGGACCATGACGATCCACAGTCCGATGACGTCCACTAGACTAAAACACCTCTCCATTATGATATAGGATTCTATTTCATTTTCGGAATAATTAACCCATTTTATTTCATTTTCTCGAATTATTCAGGACCCATTGTGCAAAATGTATGATTGTCTTCTAGTAACACCGATTAATGCAAATCGTATCTACTTGCCTTAATCACATGGTTGCAAACCCTAGCATAACTGTTTATTAAAGAAATGTCTTTACGCTTTTTCTGCTCACTCTCTTCGATAAAAATTTATGATACGATATTATGAGAAAGGGAATTATCTTTGTTATCAAATGAGGAGATAAGCTTGTTCGTCCCTTTGTTTCGAAAGCATTCAAACCATAATTTCCAGCCTGTCTTCAAATGGATGTAAATGTGTCAGCCTCTTCTCTGCTCTAGCCCTCTCTCTCTCTCTCTTTTTCCCGCTCTCCGTTATAGTTTTCTTCAATCTCTCTCCCTCTTTCTCCTTTCTTTCTCTGTTTTTCTCTTTTTTTTTTATCTCTCTCACTCTCATACACCAGTTCTTCCCTTCTCTCTCTCTCTCTCTTTCTATTTATATCACTCTCACATACCAGTTCTTCCCTTCTCACTCTCACCCACCAGTTATTCCATTCTCTCTCTCTCTCTCTCTCTCCATTTAGCCCTCATATTTTGATTTTCTTGTTCTCTTTTATTTACTCTCCCTTCTCCTTTTTGTCGGCACCCTTCACATCCATTCAAATGGCATTGACTATTTATGTCGTATTCACTTTTGTTGTTATTTAACTTACTTATTGGAATAAAAACATAATTCAGTTCGCATGACCATAAGATCATTCGAAAGCCAGCTTTAAATCATGCACATGTATGAAGGAACAAATCTGTTACAAAAGTAATGTAATATGACACTTCGAAACACTTGTTTGAATTGTGGTATTTTATTCCGTGCATTACTGTTATTCTACATATTGCGATGTATGAATTATTATTCCATCTACGTTTAGCGGTTATAGTCCAGCGAACACAACTTCTACCCACATACGGAAGCGTTTGTCTCAGTCAGAATGTTTAAGGTATGACAAATGTATTTTAATTGGAAAACTACTTCAGATGCTCATAAAAGCTTATTATTAACTCATTTAGATCATACACAACAATTTTCTTCACATAAATGTAAATAACGAGATCGTTGCATCAGTGCGTGATCTTCCATATTGTTCATGGTCAACTTAATTGCACGGACGTGTAATGGTTTGAGCATTCCTTCGATAAAAGAGGGTAGTTCTTGCACCGGAACAGATTTAAACATTATCATTGCACTCATATGCCTACATAATTAGAGTGGGGAAAAGGTAAAAATAGTATTATGGTTACGTTTTGTTATTTGCACTACTATAACAAGGCAAAATAAGACACTCCTTGAATGTCATATCTCTTTTTATGATTTACATTTGTTACATTAAAGACTATCCGCAAGAAAGATGGAGGGGGAGAAATAGGAATATACGGTATTTATAATATCAAATGTAAAATAAAATAAAGTGACAAATCTACCATATAAGATATAATAGTGCATTACATTTTACATTCCGGTTCAAGATTTTGCTTGATTATTTTGAGAAAATACTTTTAAAGTTATTAACTCTTATCATGTAAATGTTGGTAATTTGTAATCAGTGTATTTGCCTAACGTTTTTACAATAAAAATTATAGCGAATAGTAACGGATACTGATTTGTATGAAAAACAAACTTTATAATACACTACCAATTTACTAAAGTTCGTTTTTCAAATTCATCTAAATATCACATATTAGGCGGTGTCACACAGAAAAATCCCGACCCTTCTTGAATAAAGAGTTTAGAAATCTAGTTTTTCATTTACGTCGGTGACAGACTGGTGACAGACAGGCTAAGACAAATCGGATAACTAAAATCCGGATTTGGGGTCTCTTTGTGACACCGCCTATTATGATTTAAATCATAGCAACAAAAGCGTTTCATAGAAATCCTAATAAAATATGATATTAGGTATAACTCAATATTTACAGAGTATTCTTTGAATTCAGTTAATTTTTATTTGTTATAAACCAGCAAATATATATATTTACATGTTCACGTGATAAATATACAGACAGATAATTATAAGCATTGAAATGGATATACGGGTTAAATATCTTAATGTAAAACTGTGACCAAAAAACAGGACAAAGAATCGCTTGTGCAAAATTTGCAAAAGCTTATGGTCATATATAAGTGGTCTGACTGTTTACATTATGTCTACGTGCATTTACATGTCTAGCAGTATGTTTCTTTTAAAAACTTCTGAAATTGCTTACAATGTGATGATGGAACCGAATCAAAAGAGGGTTCATACCTTATTAGTGCAAACCCTCCTTTTCATCATGATGATTTGTTTACAACCTTACGAGTGAATTCTGATTATGCGTTAATAATATCAATCTAAATACTACATGTGCAGCATTCTCTTAATATTCATTTCATATTATAGTATTATTGACTGCTTTGAGAGACATAGTTGTTTTATACTCTCAAGGGGAGGTTACAATCGAGCTATTGCCCGAGGCTTGTCGAGGGCAATAGCTCGATTGTAACCTTCCCGAGAGCGTATACAAACAACTATGTCTCGAAAATTAACGCAGTCATTAATACTTTTATATACCAGAAAGGGTCATAGAATACATGTGCGACTTACCAATCATGGTAATCAAGTTTGTTTACGCTATCGAGACCTTGTCTAGTGTGTCTGATTGCGCACCACTCGAGTTTGTGTGCTAAAATCCTTCCCATTGAGATTGCACGCATATATATGCAGTCTAGATCTACGTGCATTAACCAAATTATTTCCAAATCGAGATGCAAACCTTCTGCCGTTTGTGAGTCACAACTCCCTTTCCTTCTTGTTTAAGCATTGCTGAAAAACACTTAAAAACTCTCGTCGAATTGGAAAAATCTTCATGCTTAATTTATGATGTCGACATTGTTAGAATTGAGGAAATGACACCGAAGTCCGAATCTAATAGTTAAAAATGATTTCTTCATGTATACAGAACCGTTCTTCCGTCTAGACTATAGCACCATCGTACAACTTTTGGAGTAGGCCTAGGCCTAGATCTACGTTGTCCAGCTCCGAATTTGCATTTGTTTACGCTATCGAGGTCTGTGTTGATAACTTGCAGGTAGCCTAGATCTAGACCTAATCTTGAAATATTTGTATGGAGAATTTCACGTAACCTTTTGGTGTTCTTGCTGTCAGCAGAATTAATCAAGTCTTGCAATTGATCATCATCAAGAAGTTGAAATCTAGGAATAGTTTATTTAGCCATGTTTGCCTTGTTTGGAAACTATAAGCAGAATCTAGGCCGGTTTAGTATTACGGTCGACATCGTCTCGTCTTATTAACAAATCTAAAAAAAAATAAGCGACCAATTCGCGCTCGCTCAGAGCATATTCTAATTCGTGAACCAATAGGTATTTCAGCAAGACTGAACTATTTTCCCGGTAACTGGAATTTTGCCGGGATTTTACTGATTTACTCTAGAACTATTACATGGGTTTGGCATTTTTCGTTTATTTACGGGAATGGCTAAAACCGCGACTGCAATTTCGACCAATCAGATGGCTGGATTTTTTAAGTGAGGTATATCAAACTACTTTATTTAATATGGAGTGAACTATTATTCGCGTCCACTCGTTTACTCATTATACATAGAAGTGTGATAGAATTCGATGAATCAAATACCATGTAAAAGTCTACTCGTCCTCTTTCAAAAAGAATGTTGGGCATCAACTATTATCTAATTATACCTTAGTTTGTTTTTTGATGTTCTCGGTATCTTCACATGTGAAATGATCAAAAGAAATATTAATTTAGTTTACACAACGGAAATAAATATTATTTACAGACCTTCAACAATTTAGATCCTTAAAATCTTGTGACGATAGAAGTTTCCTTTTTTTCCTGAGGAAGGACTCGATATTGATAATTAAGTGAGATCTTTGTAATATTTTTCATTTTGCATTGCCCATGTGTTATCATACACAACATAGATTTACCTAGTGTGTCACTCTTCTTTCTTGTTGAAGAAAGATGTTACAGAGACGGCATAGGTAGTATGGGTTTCATTTCCATATATGTAGTGGTTGTTTTATCATTATCTTCTTGTGCTGTTGGAAGGGTATTACTATATTGACGATCACCGGATTCGATTTTAGACGCTTTTTCGTCTGTATTCACATACACGGCCCCAGAACAATTTCGAGTAGAACTAGAACTAACATGATCTTGATTATCTGGATCGTTTTGCAGCGCATTTCCATCTGTCATGTCTGTATTAACATAATCAGCCTCAAATTCCTTTCGAGTAAAACTAGGACTAACGCAGTCTTCATTGTTGGCGCGAGGAATAGGCTTCACGTCCATGTAGGAGCTTGTAGTTGTGTCATTGTCGGTGCGAGGAATAGGCTTCAAGTCCATGTAGTCGCTTGTAGTTGTGTCAATGTCGGTGCGAGGAATAGGCTTCAAGTCCATGTAGTCGCTTGTAGTTTTGTCACTGTCGGTGCGAGGAATAGGCTTCAAGTCCATGAAATCGCTTGTAGTTGTGTCAATGTCGGTGCGAGGAATAGGCTTCAAGTCTATGTAGTCGCTTGTAGTTGTGTCAATGTCGGTGCGAGGAATAGGCTTCAAGTCCATGTAGTCGCTTGTAGTTATGTCAATGTCGGTGCGAGGAATAGGCTTCAAGCCCATGTAGTCGATTGTAGTTATGTCATTGTTAGTGCGAGGAACAGGCTTCAAGTCCATGTAGTCGCTTGTAGTTGTGTCAATGTCGGTGCGAGGAATAGGCTTCAAGTCCATGTAGTCGCTTGTAGTTGTGTCAATGTCGGTGCGAGGAATAGGTTTCAAGTCCATGTAGTAGCTTGTTGTTGTGTCATTGTCGGTGCGAGGAACAGGTTTCAAGTCCATGTAGTAGCTTGTAGTTGATTCGGAGGCGTGCGATGGAGGTACCTGTGCTATTTCCGCATAGTCTCCTTGATCCTCCTAGAAAAAACATTTTCAAATAAAAACTTTAAGTGAATTTCAAATTATCATATATAAAATGTCATTATTAAAGGTATGTACTAATGGTTTTTATCTCATTCCTTTGAAAAATGTATGAGCATTTTACTCATATGCGAGTTTAAAATATAAACAAATAATGAAATGAAAAGAATGATTGAAAATCTATAGTGGAAACTCCAGTAGCTTGAAATTTAAAGAGGCATCGTCCTTAATACTTACAATCCAGTGGCGTATATCAAGGGATTATCGCGCCCAGGACGAAAAACAACATTATGCCCCCAACCTTTATAATGAGTCAGCTTAAAAAAGAGAGATTTCCTCGCTTTTTCACGACGTGAAATCTTATCTAATGGACTGAACCTGAGATTGGTAACCAAAGTGTGAATAAGTGAACAATGAAATGTGGAAGCAAAGTGACCAAACGGTAGTTTCTTTATTCTTTATTTCATTTTTCTTTTTCCAAAACGCAAGTTAACGAGCATTTGAGCATGAAACTTGTTCAAAGTAGCTCAGCAACTGATCGTCAATTTAGATCAAATTTGAATTAGAAACAAAGACAAAATAACTATTTAACTTCTTTCATCTTCAAAGCAGATACTTGACCGATTAATTTCTTCGGATAAGCTATGATTTAAAATGTATGATCTTTGTTTCGAATGTTGAATTTTGGGAGATATGTTGTTTTTTCATGCCACAGATGAGCTTGCCAAGGAAAACAATGATAAGTTAATGAATGCTTTTGGGATTTATCTTTAATAGATTTTTTTTTTTTTTTTTTAATATCATATTGTTAATTAATGCAAAATTATATACTTACCACTTGGCCTTCTGGTTGAGTGTTGTTTTCATCGTCTTCTAGGAGTGGGGTAATAATGTAAACAAAAGTAGAGATTATGGAAAAGGTTATACTGTGTTAAGAATACTTGACTTTATTCATATCCTTTCTTTTTATATTAAAAAAAAAAAAAAAAAAATTCTAATGACAGATTTATCGATTGATCTTTTTACATTTAGAACTTGCTCATATATAAATTTACCTAAAATATGTGGACAAATAAAAATACAACAATTGAAGCCTACAAGGAATGGGTTATTATTGTTTGTCTTTCCATGTAATTAGAAATAACATTAAGAATATCTAACATCATATTTCTCTGACTGGCGGTAAAGCTCCCGTTCATCCTATGTTGATCGTTTGAACCATCTTGTTCTTTTTTTCTTCCTGTATGGACCTATAATCATTTGAAATTCCTGCCTCCGTATTAAAACTATTATTTGTCATTATTAACGTTAATGTGACTACAAGCAAAATGTACGAGAGGTAAGGAGAGGGAAAGGGTAATAATATATTTTGTTAATATAAATGGTAAGAGGAGGTGAAAGTAAAAGTGCGCATTTTATGAGTTGCGTGAAAAGAAGGAAAAATAGTTGAAAACAAATAAAGAGGAATACCATAAATAAGGACAAAGAAGGGGAGAGAGAAAATCCGGAAAGAAAAGCAGTAGAAGTGAAAGAAAACAATTTATGTACAATATATTAAGAAATCACAGAAAAAAACAAAAGTGAAGTCTCATTAAAATAAATCACGCCACCTACGGGCATTATAAGTGGCAGAGAGAGAAATAAAGCCTTAAAGGTACTATTTCCCAGGCCAAAAAAATGAAAAGGTTGCATTCCAACGGCATTTGAAAGATGAAACTAATTTAGAACTTACCTAACAAAAAGGGGGCTTGAAAATGTCTTTAAGTGGGAAATAACGACTATTGGTTATCGAATCGACTTAGGAGCTATAGAGTCAGTAAGTAATAGTCTGATTTTCAGACCATTGTACCGCATGATCGTACGTTTTATGCTGCGCAACTATTCAATCAGTTTAATTTTGGCCATTACAAGAAGTGGGTTATTGATGTAGACAAATGCTCATGTACCCTTTACAGCTCATTATATGTATGTTATTACCAAAGAAGAAGAAAAGCCAGTCGGTCACTCAATAGTGTCTGACAGTGAAGTCTAGTAAGTAAAAGGGTTTCCTTGCATTATTTGAATATTATTTCACAGATAGGACATACATGGCATATTCATAATTCCTGCAAAGTTCTACAGAATTCGGTGTTGGCTGCAAAAGGGACATAGTATCTTTAAGAGAGATAAATAAATCCGAAAGAGAGAGGAAAAAAAATTAAAACAAATAAAAACTATTTTTTTAAATAAATTAAAAGAAATTGTAACAAAAAATGTGAAGATTGAAACCTATATAGCAGATACATTAAACATGAAATGGTGAATACTTGGGAAATGTGTATATTGTGGTATGTTAGAGGTGAATGCAGGGGGCATCTGTTTAACAACATACCCTTCTTTCGTTTCACACAGCATAACACTCCATAGAAGGAAATCAAACCCAGTGAAATCAGCAGGATGAAGCCAGCCGAGACAATCACTCCAATAGCAATTGTCATGAAGGGAAGGCTACTTTCAGTTGATGGCTGCTTCTCAACTGGTGAGTCTAGGAGTAGACAAACAATACCCTGACTAGAATGTGATGGATATTGGTTTTCTAGACAACGTTGTAGGACTTTTGTTTAATGTGAAAGTTAAGTTATATCCATGGATTATGTATTGTATTACTGATTCTTTTGTATTTCCACTTTAAAAATGTATTTTATGTTTCAAAACATTGTTTACGTCAAGGGAATTGATAGTAAATGCCTGGAGGTAATGCAAAATATAATACTTTTCTAATTAATAATTATAAAAGTAAGGATAATAGTTTAACCTGTTAGATCAGCTGGTTTACTGCACAGTCCCCTGCCAAAGGTCACCAAAACTGTGTCATCATCCGGGTCAATGCTGACCTCTGTGCCTGGTACAACGCACTCTGTTCCATTCCCAGAGGCACAGTCTGGCCCGTGGTAAGTCCTCAGTGTGATGAAGCAGATTTCTTCGAGGGTGTGGTTTGCCTTCGACAATGTTAAGATATGTTTCTGTTTGTCCCAGCTGGTGGTTACACCTATATGACGAAAAACAAACAAACGCAGAATAACAGTATCCCTATTATATTTTAGAGAGAAAGAGAGACAGAGTCTGTTTGAATCCACATCGTACTTGAATGCCTGATGTATTCTCTCAGATTTGTTTAATTGAAATCATGACCACATTGTCTTTAAATTAGTATACATACAGGGTTTATGCTAAAAAGGGTTAGTTGTTCTATTTGCCCCGTTTTTTGCATACCTTTGTATATTATGATCAGTAATACTCTTGTAAAACGTGTCAAAAGTAACTATTCATTTTCTGTTTGCATGTGAGGAAATATCATTGTGATATCCACTTGAAAGATACGAAACGAAAAATTAAATACACTACATTCTCTGGACTTGAGAATGACGACATGCGCAGAACACTTTGAAATGAGAAGAAAACAATTCGTGCTGATGAGGGTGTTCTATCCCACTAGTGGTACATCAATAAAACAAATGAATAAATAGAGATTTCCTCTCAAAACAAACCAAACAAAGAAGCAAACAAAAGGGATTTCTTGATGATAAAACTTTGACCCTTACCATAGCTCTCGGGTTGCAATGCTGCATATGGCCCAAACGAGATGCATGGAGAAGAAAAAAGAGAAACAGCGCAGTAATTTGATGACGCTTCATAAGTGGTGTTTAACCTCACAAGGTTGTAGTTTGCAATGTTTCGATTTGAAATGAAAGAAATAATTATAAATAACTCTGACAAGTTTATTTCATCAAATGAAAAGCTGTATATGGCATGGTTTACTAATCGCATACACTTAAGGTTTAAAGTATGATATAGAGTGAAATGGATGAGGGTTGAAAAGACACTATAATATTATAGTGCCTCATTGTATTTTAGGCTTCATCCCTTGGGTGACCCTTTGTCCGACTATTACCATTATATGCAGAATTTAAAAAAAAAAGGTTCAACTTCAAGTTCATGTTTTATTTCCATTTTCAACAAGAAAAATACAAATTCTGTACAATAAATAATTACAAAAAATATACAAAAAGTATTTTAAAAAAAGTAATTATACAAGTGTTCATGTTATTTTTCTTTGCACAACAAAATACATTGTTTATATAGTGCTAATTCTGTTACAAGGAATTATAAGATAATCATATCATATAATCTTAATCAGGAAGAAAAATAAAGTGTTGCTGCATATTTATATGTGAAGTGAAAATGAAGGGATCTACTAAAGAGCATAGCCTTTAGAGTGTGGACCCCTCAAAAATCATGTTATAAAAAATTTACTCAACAATGAAAAAGAAAAAGAAATAAGTGTTGTATCTACTGAGACTACTGAAGAGAACAGGTATCAACATTCAAGACGCAGTGTGAAAGCACAAGGGTAGAATTATGAACTACGTGGACAAGATTATACAAAATAAAAGGGTAAAGTGGGTGTAGGGCGCATGCATGAAGGACATTGTTTATGCAAAATAAACTTTACTTTATTTAATTATGTCATTGGTAGTTTAAGGAGCCTACCCCCAACAAGCTCTGCTTTTCCATAGGCTCCGCCACTATATCTCTTAAGTTCAAGTTAATGGACAATATTCTGAATAGTGTGTACTGGTATTGTATGAACATGTATATTATAAACATTTTCAATATGTTGTTTCACTCTGTGTAAAATGAGATATTGTGGAAACCAATACACTATCTATATATATATATATATATATACACATATATATATATATCTATCAAAATAGGAAGTACATAGGAATTAAGAGCATGATATGAGAGAGCCTGAGCGCGCAATTTCAATTAGCACCAATTGGGATTAATCTTGCGATGACCTTTTTGTTTATATGAAACACTAAATCAAATATTCTCATAACGTTGCAATAAAAAGAATTGGGTGAAAGTGAATGTTTTATGCCCATATCAAGAGTGTTCCAAAATTTAGGACCATCATACATTAACGTGTTCTTTGCTAACAGATTTCTTGAAAGGGGCAAATTAAATTCATTCGACTGTCTAGTTGGGTAATTATGAACTGATTGATGTTTATTTTTTAAATCAGAAGCTGAAGGTAATATATTAGTATCATAATAAACACCTAGAACTGAACCTATATGCCTATAAAGGATTATAACAGTTACGAAAGAAAATCATTAAACAATATTTATATATACTTTTGTGGTCACATTTTGACACTTTCTCTTTACTTTAGCAGGTAGAATACAGTTACTAATATATATTGGTTAGAAGACGAATATGTTTCTATATTTACGAGTAAGGTAGAATGTGTAGTTAATGGACAAAAAAGAGAATATCTTTTCGAAGACGAGAAGTGGTGGTCACAATAAATGCTGGGCTTTTGAAATATATATATATAAGGGAAATGTATTGACTTTCTATGGAAAAAAAATAACTTAGAACATCCTTAAGCCAGGTATTTAAACAAAAACGGTACGTATCATATTGATTACTCTGTTTGAATCGCAAAACGCCAGATAGAAATTTGTTCAGAAAAAAATAGAACACATATATTCATTGATAATGGTAAATGTACCTCAAGAAAATTGTTTTTTAGTACCTAGGTAATTGCATTTGTCAGCATCATAAACGCATTCAAGAATAGCAAAACCTAAATATAACCAAAAGCGTGTGCATTGAAATCGGCAAATGATACCAAAGTACCTAGCAAAGAATACGTTTAGTAAAAATAAACGTGATGGAAGCTTAGATTGATGATTATAGTTCAAACGTCAAGAAAATCTGTGTATTTATAGACTAACGAGTTGTTGAAGCTCCCGTTTCAACTGGGCTACTGTTGCCCGCGCTGTTCACTGCCACTAGAGACAACCAATACCAAGTGAATGGGTTAAGTCCCGCCAGTGTGTAGGATGTCCCTGTCATGTTCATGAGAGCACCACAACCATCTTTCTCTGCCTGTGTGTCGTTTGGACAGTATTCAAGAGTGAAAGTTTGTTGCAACCCGCAATCGGATCCCGGATGCCAAGCAACAAAGAGAGTTGAAGATGTCGTCTGATTGCGGTCGACAAAGAGCCGTAAAGGTGGATCTGGCACGATTGTATAAAGTAGACATAGGAAAACGGATTTTAATGGTTGGACAGGGAAGATAAGGTTTTACAGATTATCTTAAATTTAAATAAATTAAGGACTGGTGTCATCTGTAGAAGTAAAGGGGAAGGGGCTCTTCTCATAAAGGAAACAGGGCATTTATGAGAATGGAAAAAGGGCACCTATTAGATCTTGAAATTGGCTTTTATCAGAGGTGAAAAGGGGCATTTATAAGAGGGGGAAGAAGCTTTTATCAATAAAAGAAAAGATGCACTGATCATAAATAAAATAACCACATATTACAAAGGGAAGAGGGCACGTGTCATAATTTAAGGGACACCTATCACATATGAAAATGGGCACCTATAAGAAAAGGAAAGGACACTTCTTACAAAAGTAAAGGGGTACTTGTTATAGTATAAGAGGCACCTCTAGATTTAGATAGGGGGCAAACATGATTTGTAAAGGGTCACTTATCTGGTGTAAGAGGAGACACTTTTCCAATGTAAAAATGGACGCGTTTGAGGTACTTGAAAGAGTGTTAGGGCACTGCCCCCCCCCCCCTCCCCTGGTCGGATTTTTTTAAACCAGTGATCGCCCGATTCTCATTTTCGACACAGTAATCTACCGGGGGGAAGTGCCTGATAGTCACTGTTCAGCAAACAATAAAGAAAGGCTTAGGAAAAAATAATTTGTGATGGCATTCCTGATTAGCGTAAGCAAATACATATTACAAGCGTTACAGGCGTTATCAATATATTGTAAGGTTTATATGTCAGCATGAGCGTAACATACAACTATCTCGTTCAATGTGTGTGGTATCCTTCGGCAATAATCTAAACCAGTCCTGATGTTTTGATGAGAACCAGTGAGTTTAGAAATGTTTTTGTAAGACAAATAGTTTTTTAGTAAGAAGACAAAGGATCAAACCACGTGTTTAATATAATCATGGAAATGTAGAAATAATATTCGGCTCACTACGAAATGGACCAAAAATCTAAAACCAAGTGTCATTGGTTGTAATGTCCTTCTGTATAGGTGAGACGACGTAATGTACCTGCCTAGTGATGAGATATGTTTGAAAATGGGTTAGAATTACACAGATTATACTTACAAAGAACATGAAGAACAACACTAACACTCCAAGACATCATGGATGCAGCATTTGGTTGAAAAACTTGACAGACAAGGAGTTCCCCATGATCGTCTATTGAGGGTGTAAAATTGAAAACACTTATGGAATCCAGTCGACGTTTTCTCTTCCTCAAGGTCTGTGTATTAACATCTGTGGTGATGTTCTTTGAACCAAGGTACCATTGGAACGTTGGTGCTGGGTAGCCGTTGTTCGATGTGCAAGTCACATTTGATGACACTCCATCCTGCAATCTTTCCGTTCCATTTAGGTAAGGAGGATCCGGTGTTCCTTGTATTAAAATAAAAATGTATTTTTTACGTTTTACATTATAAGCCCTAGTGACTTGCATATATACACTGATAGAAAAAATAGGTCTTCCCAATATTATGAGCAGCAACGAGTATCTCACATTCTGGCACAAGAAATTAAATCTGTTGATATCTATATTAAGATGCTAGAGCTATTGTGAAGGTTTGTCACTAATAGAAATCATGGAATTTCGCATCTTGTACATGCCAATGTCAAAGTGTGTCGCAATATGTCCCAGACCCCATTCGGTATTCTGTTGTGAATAATAGAAGATGAGGTACGAAATACTCACCATAGACGATAACCCTCACTTCTGTTTGACGTTGGTTCATACCAGCAAACACCACACATCGGAGAAGTTGATTGTGATGCCTCCTCTTTGGTATCAACTGTAGAGTGGACTTGGTGTCACGTAAACCTTGGTCGGCCTCGTTTATGGTAGACATAGAAGTCGTGCTACCCAGATCGTCGTCCGAACCAATGACCCATGATATAAGAGCTTTTGGATGAGATCCTACACTCGTGCAAGTGAATGATTTTTCCGAGTCTTCGAAGACAATGACACTTCTTGTCTCTGTTACATTGGTAACTATGGATCCGACGGCGGTAACCCGGATGCCACTTGGCGGTACTGATTGGGAAGAGAAAGAAAGAGCCCAAATTTTCAATCGGAGTAAGCTTCCGAAAGGATCGGGAGATACGGTGATGAACTATTGCTAACAATATGATAAAATTATACGAGCGGTTAAGACATCAAGGGATCTGGTGATTTCCTTATCATTCCTTAAAAGAATGTACAGAATACAGAAGATTAAATATTGATTTAGGTGATGTTAAATGATTCATAATTGATAATAATAATTATAGGCATTTCTATACCGCCGCCTATCTAGAAATTCTATTCCGAGGCGCATTAACTACCCCTCCTTTAGCCTAGCTGCCATTACAATGCTCTAGCATTTCAGGGAATTAATTCCTGCCATGTAGCCATCAACCTCACCTGGGTCGAGTGTGGCAAATGACGAGTAATGCCTTGTCAAAGGACATTTCAGACAATCCTCACATTTAGATGCATAATCACTTGGGCAGACCACACACACACACACACACACACACCGAGCAGTCATGGAATGATATCGTTAGTAAGATAATCACCTTGAACATCTAGGTGGATATACATTTGAAGCTCATTATCCAGCTCCCGATGTGAAGCCACACAACGGAAAATCTTTCCATCATCGTCCCTGGACGGAGTTACAGAAACAACTCTTCGAGAGATGTAAGCGTCACCATAAACAGCGTTATACTGATCTTCTAGTCGAATCTGTACTTCTTGAGGAACGTGCCACTTCAGTTCTACAGGTGGTCTAGCGTCTTGGACTGAACACGTTAGGTTGTGGGTTCGCCCAGATGTGATGCTCACTAATGATCCATTTTTGTATCCATCCTCCGACCAATCATCGGTGATGGATATCAATCTAGGCATGGCTGGAAACAAGAAAAAAGGTATATCAATATATATATATTATATATATATTCATATATATAAATAGGCGTTTACCATTTTCTTCACGCCTACATATTCTGGAACACCCGTTGTCATGTCAGAGTTGAGAATTCTCGCACTTTAATATATATGTAGGCACCACTGAATATATGTCTGGTCAAATTGCGTTTCTATCAAATTCTAGGACCGTTTTTAGACATAAACAAATTAAACATACCACAATATCAATACTATTGTAAAATACCATGTTTTGATTTATATCAGTCACGAATCGAGCTCGATATATAATAATAATAGTATAAAACGAACTTAAGTCCTAGTTATCGATGACGCTACACCCAAAATGACAGTTTTATTCAAAAGTTCAAATGTTGTAATGATTTTGAATTAGTAATGATTCATTTATATTGTAATTTCGCACACATCACGACTAGATCAAGGTTTCCAGATTAATGTTAGAATATATTACCTGATAACAGTACATTCAGTACAACACTCTTCTTAGTGAAATAAGGAAATATGGTAACTAAGCACTCATATCTGCCGCTATCATCCACTGTTAAATCCCTAATAGTTAGATTTCCGCTGGAAGAATCTGCCCTCAAACTGTACTTAAACATATCTGTAACAAAGTTCTCGTTTCTGCATCCCACCCCTTGACATCTAGCTAGGATATTGTTATTCCTGTCCAACCAATCCAGTATGAGATATGCCGGCGTTGGAACGGTGAGGGCACAGACTAGTGTTATATCCTCACCAACGACTGGGAGGATTTCTGGGTTCTGAATACGAGTAGAAATGTTTATCTCATATGTCTCAGAAACGATGAAGGTGAGGAAGAAAAATATTCGAAGACGTTCATCCATGTTGTTATTACGTCTCATTTCCTTGTATATTTCAACTTAAGAGCTGCGTTGCATGAACCATCCTGCAACCTAGCAGAATATCCGGAGAATAAAAGAATAAACGATGAGCGGTAATGGTTTTCAATGACAGAATGACGCAAAGAACAGTGAAAGGTATGCTTATTTATTTCTCTCTTGTGCTTCGAAAGTGAAAGGAATTCATCTATCTGAAGAGCATAAGTGGGTTTAGACTACAAATAAATGGAGGGTTTAGGAAACTTACCTTAAATGGCACACTTGAAAATATGAGATTAAAGTTATAATAATAATAATAATAATAATAATAATAATCTTTTAAAGTCCACTCCAAATTGTATTAAACCGAAACAGAAATTCTTTTTGCCCGATTGATCGTGAGCCCGGCAGCCACTGAGCAGCGCCAGATCGCCGTTCCTCTATCCCTTATTGTTGAACGCCAAACACGGTAGCAGCAACTCCCATCTTTTAACGTCTTTTGGTATGACGCGGACGGGGTTCGAACCCACGCCCTCCAGGTTGTGAGGCGGACGCTCTACTGACTGAGCCAACGAATGAAATTTCAAGGTATTTTACTTTGAACTTTCGATAATGTGATTTAGTTGTATGAAATTTGGTAAATAGATTTAGGTAGGGGAATAAAAGGGAAGGATACAAAATGTTCTTTCTGGATAAAACTAGACCTTTATCAATAAATGCAAATGACCTATGCAAATTTACTAATTATGTTAACCAGGCTAATTGTACTGCATCTATATGGAATATCTCCTCATGAATTAATGTGTTGTCTTTAAAAAGTGATTTACAATGTTGCATTGCACCATTTTTAGGCTTTCTAGATAAACAGTGAGAACGAAGTCCATATATTGTAAACTGAATTAGCTTATTATGCTAATTATGCTTTTTAAGACAATTGCATTACTTAAAAAATAAGAAACGGTGTCATAAATGAATTCCTCGCCATAGAAAACCCTTGAAAAGTAGTATTATCCATGTTTTTAGGCTTCCCGGATTAAGGTAAACAACATATTACATATTGCACATATCCTAATTTGATGATTATGCTAATTAGGCTTATAAAAAAAGTTGCCCAAGGTTGCCAAGATGGCAACCAAGCTGAATTTACCTCTTAACTCATCTAGAACACGAATCAACTAAAAACCTTGTACTTAACAACTTTTACAGGTCATGTACATGGTATATGGTACCGTCTACTGCACTAAAGGGGACGTTTTGGTGTCCTGTAAAGATTTTTTCCAGTAATCGCCTGTAAGTATGAAATGTACCAACCACCAACAAAATCTTGGCTCAGATATTAGGGTCCCCTGTTGCTTTATTTTTGTCAATGTTACTTCTACAAAGAGATACTGCAGTTTATATACACGCTCAGTAAAGAGCAAAACATCGTGTATTATATATCAACACTGGCATTTAATAGCGCGCGCCTGGAATTCAGCTCCAACCATATAGAGTTGGTTCAACACAGAGTTTAGTGCTTGCCCTATACGGAAGGTTTGATACTATTCTTTATTTTCCGGCATACTCCTTTAATCATGTTTTATAGGCTGTTCTTGAATATTCCACCAAAGGACAAATTATGTTTCAAGTGATTGTACACTGTAAAGGTATAGACCAGTTTTGGAAATGTCCCCTCTCAAAAAATGCAATGGAAGTTCTTATTATCAATCATGTGGAAGAATATGTTTTGACTGATACGTGATGATACAAATTTTGACGGGAAACCGCCTACTAATTGATATAGTTGGTAAATTATCATATCCATTCGGCCTGGATATATCGCAAATGCACTTCAATATTGAAAATTTGGGCGTATATTTATGCTTTTGGGGGAATTTAGGTTGAAGTTTTGCTTTCTAAACCTCTGAAGGCAATATTTAAACAACATTGAATGGATATTTTGCACCCAAAACCCTTGAACCGCAATTTTACCTTTACCGGTCTAGATCTTTAAGAATCATAATTCATAGATAGTTAGATATATAGGTACTTTATGTTGGATTAGAATACAACTTTATCATTGTTCCTAAGTGTAAATCTGGTGTAAATGTGTAATCTTTCACCCTTTTGCCTGCTCCTAAACCGAGGGCGTACTCTTATATAGTCTGTAGCTATGTACTCTATTTCAAAAACTTTTAAACACTTTCAAAAATCCTTGAGCGAGCTCTTCCAGTCTCTGGCTGTATTAGTATAACAGTTTAGACACCGTGCTACGCATTACGATTGATAAGGGTCTGTGTCTGCAAACGATCGTATGTATTATGGGGTTGATTGTGATACATATACATAAACGATGAATGGTGGATTGGTCTCATCGATGGGAAATGATGACCCAATCTCGCCTCCCCTCTTGAAGTGACCTCTTTCTCACTCTTCGTTGTCCCTTTCTTATTTGTCTTCCTTTATGTAAATACCCGTAAGATATACTCATGGTGAGCACATCTTTAATGTATCACAACCCATCTCTTAGACAACCTTGAATCAGTAACTGAGTATTTCTTTCATTATATACCATGTGTAATTGTTTAACATTCACGCACTTGACGATATACGCCTAACATAATAATATGAATTATCTGTCAATGCTTGTTCACTTTTATCAAACCTTTTTCATATCACTTGTAACTATGAATATACTATACAGTGTATTTAATCTGCAATTGTATATTATAAGTGTGGTATTAGATATAATAATTTACCAAATATATCAATTAGTAGGCGGTTTCTCGGCAAAATTTGTATGATCACGTACGTCAAAACATATTCTTTCATATCATTGGTAATAAGAGCTTCAATTTCATTTGTTGAGAGGGGGACGTTTCCAAAACTGGTTTACCTTTAATATCTGAAACGCGACATACCGAGTCGCTTGTATTTTAAAATGATTTTTTAATCTAGACCATGGAATAGGGGCTTGCTCCGTCCTGGCCACGGGTTGGCCCGGTATTGCAGAACCTTCGGGATCGGCCCACCCCTCAGGGGGTAATAATCAAACTAAAGTCAGAACCAAGAACTCCCTCCCTCCCTCCTGCTTCTCTCTCTCTCTCTCTCTCTCTCTCCCTCTCTCTCTCTCTCTCTCTCTCTCTTTCTCTCTCTTTCTCTCTCTCTCCCCCCCCCTCTCCCTATTTTTCGTTTACACTCCCCCTCTCCTCCTACTAATTCTTTTTCACAAATTCTCTCTGATTTACACAAAAATTAAAAGAGAAATATGTGAGAATTACATCCCTAAAGGCCATAATAGATGACGGGTTTAGAAACAGAACGGGTGGGGGTGCATTCGTTTTTACTGAAGGTATTTATTGGTGCATTACTTCAAAGCGTCATCATTCTGAATATCATTATTCCGAGGGTTTGCATGTTCATCTGCAGGTACAGGTCCGAAAATTGAAATGGTTTCGTCATTCGAAAAGTTCGTAACTGTTCTAGATACAAAGTATCATATAATTACCCCGGCTGTAACTGAGATAGCACAATGAGGCGCTAAAGTATTCAACTATTTTATTCCTACCGGGTATCTATTTATACTTCACCTGGGTGGAGACTGGCGAGTGGCAAATGTAGATTAATGTCTTGCCAAATGACACCAGTGCCGCGGCGGGGCTCTAATCGCGAACCATGACGATCCACAGTCCGATGACGTCCACTAGACTAAAACACCTCTCCATTATGATACAGGATTCTATTTCATTTTCGGAATAATTAACCCATTTTATTTCATTTTCTCGAATTATTCAGGACCCATTGTGCAGAATGTATGATTGTCTTCTAGTAACACCGATTAATGCAAAACGTATCTACTTGCCATGGTTGCAAACCCTAGCATAACTGTTTATTAAAGAAATGTCTTTACGCTTTTTCTGCTCACTCTCTTCGATACAAATTTATGATACGATATTATGAGAAAGGGAATTATCTTTGTTATCAAATGAGGAGGTAAGCTTGTTCGTCCCTTTGTTTCGAAAGCATTCAAACCATAATTTCCAGCCTGTCTTCAAATGGATGTAAATGTGTCAGCCTCTTCTCTGCTCTAGCCCTCTCTCTCTCTCTCTCTTTCTCGCTCTCCGTTATAGTTTTCTTCAATCTCTCTCCCTCTTTCTCCTTTCTTTCTCTGTTTGTTCTCTTCTTTTTTTTTATCTCTCTCACTCTCATACACCAGTTCTTCCCTTCTCTCTCTCTCTCTCTCTCTCTTTCTATTAATATCACTCTCACATACCAGTTCTTCCCTTCTCACTCTCACCCACCAGTTATTCCCTTCTCTCTCTCTCTCTCTCCATTTAGCCGTCATATTTTGATTTTCTTGTTCTCTTTTATTTACCCTCACCTTCTCCTTTTTGTCGGCACCCTTCACATCCATTCAAATGGCATTGACTATTTATGTCATATTCACTTTTGTTGTTATTTAACTTACTTATTGGAATAAAAACATAATTCAGTTCGCATGACCATAAGATCATTCGAAAGCCAGCTTTAAATCATGCACATGTATATGAAGGAACAAATCTGTTACAAAAGTAATGTAATATGACTCTATGAAACACTTGTTTGAATTGTGGTATTTTATTCAGTGCATTACTGTGATTCTACATATTGCGATGTATGAATTATTATTCCATCTACGTTAAGCGGTTTAATATAGTCCAACGAACACGACTTCTACCCATATACGGAAGCTTTTGTCTCAGTCAGAATGTTAAAGGTATGACAAAGGTATTTTAATTGGAAAACTACTTCAGATGCTCATAAAAGCTTATTATTAACTCATTAAGATCATACACAACAATTTTTCTTCACATAAATGTTAATAATGAGATCGTTGCATCAGGGTGCGTGAGCCACATATTTTTCATGGCCAACTTAATTGCATGAGCGTGTAATGGCTTGAGCATCCCATTGATAAAAGAGGGTACACTGTTAGAAAAAAATTAACAATTTTTTTTTTTTTTTTTAAACAACCACAAGTTAACCGGTGAATCGCTCAACTGTTGTTTAAAAATTAAACAACTTAAGGTTGTTTACGTTTTGAACACTTAGTTGTTTAAATATTAGAAAAACTTTTAAACAACAGTTGTTTAGTAATAAAATTGCACAACTCGGTTGTTTAAAGCAAGTTGTGTAAATGTTAAACAATAATGTTTAAATTACTAAGCAACTGTTGTTTATTCAATATTACTGCACAACTGGGTTGTTTAAAGAAGTTGCTTAAATTTTAAACAGAGCTGTTTAATGGTTATTACCTCATTTGTTTAAATTTGTGAAATGACCTACTGGAAACACTCCTGCAATACTCACAAAGATTACACTGTAACATGTAGAGCTTGTTGCCAATTAACTTCAACATTTGTTCATGTTCATTTAACAGTGATAGACAACATTATTATTTGTCTCTTTAACTTCACCTAAACCCCATCGGCGAAGCCGAGAAGAACCAATTAAGTCGTCGCCTTGCCCTTGTTCCGCCATTTTCATCTGCACTGCACTGCACTAGCACTAGCATTGCATGCTGCATGCGCTATGCATGTACTATGTACGTACTTTGTGCATATCGCATGTGTGCGTGCGCGAAAATTGCAATCGCGTATTGAAAAAATGTCAACGCGAAGTCATGATTGGTTAAATCTATCACGTGATTTTTCCTCCGGGACTTTTTTAACAACTCTGTTTAATTAAATCTTTGTGTTTTTTTAATAAATGGTTGTTTAAGCCAATCGAGCACTGATTTTTCGATTTTGAACAACGTTGTTTACGTTTTTAAACAACATTATTTTAAACAGTGATATTTTAAACACCGTTCTAACTGTGTAGTTCTTGCAATGGAACAGATTCAAACATTATCATTGCACTCATATGCCCTACATAATTAGAGTAGGGAAAAGGTAACAATTGTATTTTGGTTACGTTCTGTTATTTGCACTACTACAAAAAGGAAAAGAACAGGACAATCCTTGGATGTAATATGTATTTTTATGACTTATATATGCTACAGTAAAGAGTATCAGCAAGAAAGATGAAGGGGGAGAAATAGGAATATACGGTATTTTTAATATCAAATGTAAAATAAGAGAAAGTGAAAAATCTAACATATAAGATATAATAGTGCATTGAATCTTACTTTCCGGTTCAAAATTATGTATGATTATTTTGAGAAAATATAATAATAATAATAATAATAATATTTAATATTTACATAGCGCTTAATACAAATGTCTCTAAGCGTTTTACAAATATACTATTACCCCGGTCATTGGTAATTTGTAATCCATGTATTTGCATAACATTTTTACAATATAGCGAATAGTATCGGATACTGATTTCTATGAAAAACAAATTTTATAATACACTATCAGTTTACTAAAGTCCGTTTTTCAAATTTATCTAAATATCACATATTAGGCGGTGTCACACAGAAAAATCCCGACCCTTCTTGAATAAACCAGATTTTAGAAATCTAGGTTTTTCATTTACGTCGGTGACAGACTGGTGACAGACAGGCTACGTACAATTCGGATAATTAAAATCCGGATTTGGGGCCTATTTGGCGCCTATTATGATTTAAATCATAGTATCAAAAGCGTTTCATAGAAATCCTAATAAAATATGATATTAGGTATTACTCAATATTTAGAGAGTATCCTTTAAAATTCAGTTAATAATTTTTTTTTTATAAACTAGGAAATATATATATTTACATGTTCACGTGATAAATATACAGACAGATATTTTTAAGCATTGAAATGGATATACGGGTGAAATATCTTAATGTAAAACTGTGACCAAACAAAGGACAAAGAATCGCTTGTGCAAAATTTGGAAAAGCTCAGGCGCGGATCCACGGGCCCAATTCTACCGGCCCGGCTATGGCAAGCCCATTGTGTAAAAACTAGATAAACTCAGTTTATCAGAAAAACTGTGTTTATCAATGATAAACTCAGTTTATCAACTGATAAACTGAGTTTTTCTGATAAACTGAGTTTATCAACTGATAAACTCTGTTTATCTGATAAACTTTGTTTATCTGTTGATAAACTTTGTTTATCTGTTGATAAACTGAGTTTATCATTGATAAACTGAGTTTTTCTTGATAAACTGAGTTTATCAACTGAAAAACTGAGTTTATCAACTGAAAAACTGAGTTTATCAACTGATAAACTGAATTTTTCTGATAAACTGTGTTTATCTGTTGATAAACTGAGTTTATCTGAGAAAAACAGAGTTTATCTGAGAAAAACAGAGTTTATCTAGTCTATACACAAAGGGCTTGCGATGACCGGGCCGGAAGAATTGGGCCCGTGGATCCGCGCCTGGAAAAGCTTATGGTCATATATAAGTGGTCTGACTTTTCACATTATGTATTTGTGCATTTACATGTCTAGCAATTTGTTTCTTTAAAACAAGTCTGAAATTGTTTACAATGTGATGATGGAACCGAATCAAAAGAGGGTTAATACCTGATTAGTACGAACCCCCCTTTTCATATTTTTGTTTACAACCATACGAGTGAATTATGATTATACGCTTTATAATATCAATCTAAATACATCATGTGCGGCATTCTCTTAATATTCATTTCATATGACTACTTTATTACGGATTGTATTATTCGCGTCCACTCATTTACTCATTATACATGGAAGTGTGATAGAATTCGATGAATCAAATACCATGTATAAGGCTACTCGAACTCTTTCAAAAAGAATGTTGGGCATCAACTATTATCTAATTATACGTTACGAGTTTGTTTTTTTATGTTCTTGGTATCTTCACATGTGAAATGATAAAAAAGTATGTTAATTTAGTTTACGAAACAGAAATAAACGTTATCACAGACCTTCAACGATTTAGATCCTTTAAATGTTGTGAAGATGGAAGTTTCCGTTTTTCCTGAGGAGAACTAGATATGGATAATTAAGTGGGATATCTTTCATTTTGCATTGCCCATGTGTTAGCATACACAACTTAGATTTACCTAGTGTGTCACTCTTCTTTATCGTTGAAGAAAGATGTTACATAGACGGCATAGGTAGTATGGGTTTCATTTCCATATATGTAGTGGTTGTTTTATCATCATCTTCCTGTGCTGTGTGAAGGGTATTAATATATTCAGGATCACTGGGTTCGTTTTCAGACGACTTTTCGTCTTTATTCACATACACGGCCCCAGAACAATTTCCAGTAAAACTAGGACTAACATGATCTTGATTGCCTGGATCGTTTTGCAGCGCATCTACATCTGTCATGTCTGCATTAACATAAACAGCCTCCAATTCCTTTCGAGTAGAACTAGGACTGCCGTAGTCACCATTTTTGGTGCGAGGAATAGGCTTCAAGTCCATGTAGTAGCTTCCAGTTGTGTCATTGTTGGTGCGAGGAATAGGCTTCAAGTCCATGTAGTCGCTTGTAGTTGTGTCATTGTTGGTGCGAGGAACAGGTCTGAAGTCCATGTAGTCGCTTGTAGCTGATTCGGAGGCGTGAGATGGAGGTACCTGTGCTATTTCAGCATAGTCTCCTTGATCCTCCTAGAAAACAATGTCAAGCTAAAAAGTTTTAAAGTGAATTTCAAATTATCATATAAAAAATGTATTAATGGTTTGTATCTCATCCCTTTGAATAATGTATGAGCATTTTAATTATATGCCAGTTTATAATATAAACAAATAGTGAAGCTTGTAAATTAAAGAGGCAGATCGTCTTTACTACTTAAAACCCAATGGCGTATATTTAGGGATTATCGCGCCCACAATGAAAAACAACATTAAGCCCACAACCTTTATAAAAGTCTAGAGTCAGCTTAAAAAAGAGAGATTTCCTCGCTTTTTCACGAAGTGAAATTCTTATCTAATGGACTAAACCTGAGCTTGGTAACCAAAGAATACATAAGTGAACAATGAAATGTGGGAGAAAAGTTACCAGACGGCAGTTTTTTTTTTTTTTTTTTTTAAATTTCTATTTTGAGCATGAGACTCTTTCAAAGTAGCTCAGCAACTGATAGTCAATTTCGGTCCAATTTTAATTCAAAACAAAGAGAAATTCACCATTTAACTTTTATCTTCGAGGCGCAAACTTGACCAATTAATTTCTTTAGATTAGCTATGAGTTAAAATGTATGATCTTTGTTTCGAACGTTAGATTTTTTGAGATATATTGTTTCTTCATGCCACAGATGAGCTTGCCAAGGAAAAAAATGATAAGTTAATGAATGCTATTTGGATTTATCTTTAATAGATATTTCTATTTTTAAAATATCATATTGTTAATTAATGCAAAATGATAGACTTACCACTTGACCTTCTGGTTGAGTGTTGTTTTCATCATCTGCTTGGATTGCACGGAATGAAATGAAATTTAAATAACAAAATAATGTAAACAAAAGTATATATTATGGCAAAGGTTATACTGTGTTAAGAATACTTGACTTTATTCAAAAAAAAATTAGTTATTAAAAAAGAAAGACAAAAAATCTAATGACAGATTAATCTATTTGTTTACATTTCAAACTTGCTAATATACAAATTGACCTAAAATACGTCAACCAAAAATACAACGATTGAAGTTTACAAGGAATGGATTATTATTGTTTGTCTTTTCATGTAATTAGAAATAACATTTACAATGTCTAACATCATATTCCTCGGACTGGCGGTGAAGCTCTCGTTCATCCTATGTTGATCGTTAAACTTATAACCATCTTGTTTTGCTTTTTTTCTTCCTGTATGGACCTATAATAATTTGAAAATCCTGCCTCCGTATTAAAACTATTATTTGTCATCATTAATGGTAATGTGACTACAAGCAAAATGTACGAGAGGTAAGGGTAATAACATAAATGGTAAGAGGAGGTAAAAGTGAAAGTGCACATTTTATGAGTAGCGTGAAATGAAGGAAAAATAGTTGAAAACAAGTAAAGATGAGTACCGTAAATAAGGACAAAGAAGGGGAAAGAGAAAATCCGGAAAGAAAAGCAGTAGAAGCTAGATTTTTTTTTATTTACAGTGTATTTAGAAATCACAGAAGAAAACAAAAGTAAAATCTCATTTTAAAAGAAATCACGCCACCTACGGGCAGTAGAAGTGACAGAGAGAGAAATAAAGACTTAAGAGAGATATATAAATCCGAAAGAGAGAGAGAAAAACTAATTTAAAAAATAATAAATTAAAAAAAATAAAAAATTAAGAGAAATTGTAACAAGAAATGTGAAGATTTAAACCTATAGAGAAGATAAATTAAACATGAAATGGTAAATACTTTGGAAACTTGTAAATTGTGGTATGTTAGAGGTGCGTGCAGGGGGGGGGGGCATCTACTTTACAACATACCCTTCTTGTGTTTCACACAGCATAACCCTCCGTAGAAGTACATCAATCCTAGTGAAATCAGGAGGATGAAGCCAGCAGAAGCAATCACTCCAATAGCGATTGTCATGAAGGGAAGGCTACGTTCAGTTGATGTCTTCGTTGGACCTGGTGAGTCTAGGACAAACAATACCATGACTAGAATGTTATGGATATTGATTTTCTAGACAATGTTGTAGGGGTTTGGTTTAATGGCAAATATTTGTTAAAGCCGTGGTTCATGTCCGGATGTTTCGATCTCATCGCTATATCCCCTGTGTTTCAAATAAAATTTATGAAGCCGTGTAGGAGGGTCTGTTATGTTTGGCAGATTGCTTATCTACTAATACTTTAAAAACCCACACGTTCTTCACACACACACACACACACACACGAGCAAATTCACCCAAAGGCAAAGGTGTATACATGTTCACCCACCCAGGTAATATCGGCTTTATGTTTCAATGTACACTTTGCTTAGTACCTTATCGAATTAAGGAAACACTTTATATTGAAAAATTCATGATATGAGTTGCATTAAATGAAAGAAGAGGATCTAAGCTTTACAAATACGTGTCATTTATCAATTATAATTGTGATTAAGTTATGATAAAACATCGATAATTCTCGGTTTCGTTTTTTCTGGAACGCACTGTACAAGTGTTCATGTTATTTTTTTCTTTGCATAACAAAAGACATTGTTTATATAATTCTTAATTTCGTTACAAGGAATTATAAAAAAATCATACCATACACTTTAAATTAAGAAGAAAAATTAAAATGCTGCTGTATATTTATATGTCAAGTGAAAATGGAGGGATCCACAAAAGAGCATAGCTAATTGTAGATTGTGGGCCACTCAACAAATAATGTTAGAACAAATTAACTTAACAATGAAAATCAAAAAAAAACAAAACAAGTGTTGTGTCTACGGAGACTACTGAGGAGAACAGGTATCAACATATAAGACGCAGTGTGGAAGCACAAGGGTAGAATTATGAATAATGTGGAAAAGATTATACAAAATAAAAGGGTAGAGTGGGTATAGGCTGTATGCATGAAGGACAGTGTATATGCAAAATAAACTTTAGTTTAGTTAATTATGTCATTTGTAGTTTAAGAAGCTCTGCTTTTACATAGGCTCCGCCACTATATCTTTTAAGTTCAACTTTAATGGACAATATTCTGAATAGTGTGTACCGATATTGTATGAACATGTATATTATAATCATTTTCAATATGTTGTTACACTCTTAGGAAAATGAGATATTATGGAACCAATAAACTATCTATCTATCTATCTATCTATCGATCAAAATAGGAAGTGCGTAGGAATTAAGAGCATGATGAGAGAGGCTGAGCGCGCACTTTCAATTAGCACCAATTGGGATTAATCTTGCGATGACCTTTTTGTTTATATGAAACACTAAATCAAATATTCTCATAACGTTGCAATAAAAAGAGTTGGGTGAAAGTGAATGTTTTATGCCAATATCAAGAGTGTTCCAAAATTTGGGACCTTTATACATTAACTGTTCTGTGCTAACAGATTTCTTGAAAGGGGCAAATTAAATTCATTCGACTGTCTAGTTGGGTAATTATGAACTGATTGATGTTTATTTTTTAAATCAGAAGCTGAAGGTAACATATTAGTATCATAATAAACACCTAGAACTGAACCTATTTGCCTATACAGGATTATAGCAGTTACGAAAAATAATGATTAAACAATAATTCTACTTATGTGGTCACATTTTGACACTTTATCTTTACTTCAGGAGGTAAAATACAGCTACCAATATACATTAGTTAGAAGACGAATATGTTTCTATATTTACGAGTAAGGTAGAATGTGTAGTTAATGGACAAAAAAGAAAATATATTTTGGAAGACGAGAAGTGGTGGTCACAATGAAGACTTGGCTTTTGAAATATATATATAAGGGAAATGTATTGACTTTCTATGGAAAAAAAATTAGATTAGAACATCCTTAAGCCAGGTATAAAGAACGGTAAGTATCATTTTGATTACTCTGTTTGAATCGCAAAACGCCAGATAGAAATTTCTTCAGAAAATAATACAACACAGATATTCATTGATAATGGTAAATGTACCTCAAGAAAATTACCTTTACTACCTAGAAAAAGGCAAATAGGTTTCTTGTGGGTAATTACATTTTTTAGCATCATAAACCCATTCAAGAATGGCAAAACCTAAATATAACTATAAGCGTGTGCATTGAAATCGGCAAATGGCGCCAGTGTACCTAGCAAAGAATACGTTCAGAAATACAAAAAGTATAATGTGAGCTTTAATTGATGATTACTGTTCAAACGTGAAGAAAATCTAGGTTTTTAGAGACTTACGAGTTGTTGAAGCTCCTGTCTTCACTGGGCTACTGCCTCACGCGCTGTTAACTGCCACTAGAGACAACCAGTACCAAGTGAATGGGTTCAGTCCCACCAAAGTGTAGGATGTCCCTGTCAAGTTTTTGACAACACCACATCTCTCTTTCTCTACCTGTGTGTCGTTTGGACAGTATTCCAGATTGAAAGTTTGTTGCAACCCGCCATCGAATCCCGGTTGCCAGGCAACGAAGACAGATGAAGGTGTGGTCTGATTTCGGTCGACGAAGAACCGAAAAGGTGGATCTGGGATGACTGTTAGTAGACAAAGGAAAAAGGATTTTAAATGGTTGGCTAAGGTTTTACAGATTGTCTTAGATTCAAATCATTCAAGGTGTCAGCTGTCGAAGGAAAGGGGGTGGAGCTCTTCTCGAAAAGGAAATGGGGCTTTTCAAATCTTAATATTGGCTTTTGTCAGAGGTGAAAGGGTGTATTTATAAGACGGGTGAGAAGCTTTTATTACAAAAAGAAAAGGTCTACTGATCACACAGAAAACTGGCACATATAAGAAAGGAAAAGGGGCACGTGTCATAATTTGAGAGCTACTTATCAGATGTGAAAAGGGGCACCTATAAGAAGGGGAAATTATACCTGATGTTTTGATGAGAACCAATGAGTTTTAAAATGTTTTTGTAAGACAGATAGTTTTTTAGTAAGAAGACAAAGGATCAAACCACGTGTTTTTTTAAAATAAAACAAATGACGTACCTTCGCTGTTTAATATAATCATGGAAATGTAGAAATAATATTCGGCTCACTACGAAATGGACCAACAATCTAAAACCAAGTGTCATTGGTTGTAATGTCCTTCTGTATAGGCGAGGCGACGTAATGTACAGGCCTAGTGATGAGATCTGTTTGAAAAATGGGTGAGAATTACACAGATTATACTTACAAAAAACATGAAGAACAACACTAACACTCCAAGACATCATGGATGCAGTATTTGGTTGAAAAACTTGACAGACAAGGAGTTCTCCATGATCGTCTATTGAGGGTGTAAAATTGAAAACACTTATGGAATCCAGTCGATGATTTCTCTTCCTCAAGGACTGTGTATTAAAATCTGTGGTGATGTTCTTTAAACCGAGGTACCATTGGAAATTTGGTGCTGGGTAGCCGTTGTTCGATGTGCAAGTCACATTTGAAGACACTCCATCCTGCAATCCGTCTGTTCCATTTAGGTATGGAGGATCCGGTGTTCCTTGTATGGAAATCAAAGTTGATTTTTTTACGTTTTACATTATAAGCCCTAGTGACTTGCATATATATACTGATAGAAGAAATAGGTCTTCCCAATATCATGAGCTGCTACGAGTATCTCACATTCTGGCACAATAAATTAATTCTGTTGATATCTATATTAAGATGCTAGAGCTATTATGAAGGTTTGTTACTAAGAATTCCCATCATTTGTACTTCTTTGAGAAATCATGGAATTTCGCATCTTGTACATGCCAATGTCAAAGTGTGTCGCAATATGTCACAGACCCCATTCGGTCTTCTGTTGTGAATAATGGAAGATGAGGTATGAAATACTCACCATAGACGATAACCCTCACTTCTGTTTGACGTTGGTTCATACCAGCATACGCCACACATCGGAGAAGTTGATTGTGATGCCTTCTCTTTGGAATCAACTGTAGAGTGGAATTGGTGTCACGTAAACCTTGGTCGGCCTCATTCGGGGTAGATGTGGAGGTCTTGCTACCCAGGTCGTCGTCCGACTCCGAACCAATGATCCATGATATAAGAGCTGTAGGGAGAGATCCTACACTCTTGCAGGTGAATGATGTTGCCGAGTCTTCAAAGACAATGACACTTCTTGTCTCTGTTACATTGGTAGCTATTGATCCGTAGGAGGTAAGCCAGAGGCCACTTGGCGGTACTGAGTGGGAAGAGAAAGGAAGAACCCAAATTTTCAATCGGAGTAATCTTCAGAAAAGATCAAGAGATACGGAGATGAACTATTGTTAACAATGTGGTAAAATTATATAAGCGGTTAAGGCATCATGTATGTGGTGACGTTTTTACGTTTCCCTAGCAGAATGTACAAAACACAGAAGAATATTGTTTTAGGAGATGTTAAATGTTTCACCCATTTAAGACATTCCTTACGTTTAGATGCATATTCACTTGGACAGAACTTACACCTCCGAGCAATCATGAGATGATTTAAATAGTAAGATAATCACCTTGAACATCTAGGCGGACGGACAATTGAAGCCTATTATCAAGCTCCCGATGCGAGGCCACGCAACGGAAAATCTTTCCATCATCATCCCTGGACGGAGTAACAGAAATAATTCTTTTAGAGATGTAAGCGGGCCTACGGGCGGGCCAATAAACAGCGTTATACTGATCGTCTAGTAGAATATGTACTTCTTCAGGAATGTGCCACTCTAGTTCTGCAGGTGGCTTAGCGTATTCGACTGAACATGTTAGGTTGTGGGTTTGCCCAGATGTGATGCTCACTGATGATCCATTCTTGTATCCATCTTCAGACCGATCATCGGTGATGGCTATCAATCTAGGCATGGCTGGAAATAAGGAAAAATGTATATATATATATATATATATATAGGCGTGAAGAAAATGGTCTAGGAACGTGAGACGTAGCTGTACTTTACAATTGCATTACGAGCTTTCGGCTTGTGAGGCATTCTTCAGGTCCTGAATTGCAAACACATACAGAAACAAATACATTGTATGAACAAATATACATGCCATACAATCTAAATATCACTCAGTCATAGTCAAGCATCATGAACATAGCAAAAATTAGTTCGAGAAATACTTCTGAATGTTTCTGTATGATTGTGTTTGCACTTCAGAACCCGAAAAAGACCTCACAAACCGAAAGCTCGTAATAAAATTGTAAAGTACAGCTACGTCTCACGTTCCTAGACCATTTTCTTGACGCCTACATTTTCGTAATGTCAGAGTTGAGAATTATCGCACTTTTATATACAACGACCACTGATTATATGTCTGGTCAAATTGCGTTTCTACCAAATTCTAGGACCGTTTTAGGACATAAACAAAATTAAAAATTAACACAATATCAATACTATTGTAAAATACAATTTGTGAGTTATATTAGTCACGAATTTAACTCGATATATAACAATAGTAGTATAATAAGAACTAAAGTCCCAGTTATCGATGACGCTACACCCGAAATGACAGTTTTATTAAAAAGTTCAAATGTTGTAATGATTTTGAATTAGTAATGATTCATTTATATTGTAACTTCGCACACATCACGACTAGATCAGACTCGTCAGAGTATCCAGATGAATGTTAGAATACATTACCTGATAGCAGTACATTCAGTGCAACTGCATTAGTAACATAGTTCAGTTCAGGAACTCTGAACACTTTGCAACGATAATAGCCGGTATCATCCACTGTTAAGTCCCTAATAGTTAGATTTCCGCTGGAAGAATCTGCCATCATACTGTACTTTGACATATCCGGAACAATTAGCTCGTTTCTGCATCCCACCCCTTTACATGTAACTAGGATATTTTTATTATCGTCCGACCAAGATATTTCGCGATATATCCATTGCAAGGTAAATGTGCAGGTTAAGGTGATATCCTCACCAACGACTGGGAGGATTTCTGGGTTCTGAATACGAGTTAAAAAGCGCATCTCATATGTCTTAGAAACGATGAAGGTGAGGAAGAAAAATATTCGAAGACGTTCATCCATGTTGTTATTACGTCTCATTTCCTTGTATATTTCAATTTAGGAGGTGCGTCGCATGAACAATCCTGTAACCTAGCAGAATATCCGGAGAATAAAAGAATAAACGATGAGCAGTAACGGTTTTCAATGACAGAATGACGCAAAGAACAGTGAATGGTATGCTTGTTTATTTCTCTCTTGCGCTTCCAAAGTGAAAGCAATTCATATTTCTGAAGAACATAAGTGGGTTTAAACTTCAAACAAATGGGGGGTTTCGGAAACTTACTTTAAATGGCACACTTGAAAATATAACATTAGTATTATGAGTCGACGAATGAAATTTCGAGGTACTTTACTTTGCACTTTCGATAATAGTGCAGCAGCTTAGCAAGAAAATTGTGCACTTTTTGAGAAAAGCATGAAACTTCTAGCATAGTTAGTTATCACCATAAGATTTATTTTTTAGATGTGGAAGGAAGCTCGAATGAATGCTCGAAGTTTGAATAAAAATGTTCTTCCTTTTAAAATATTAATGGACTCTATTAATAATTTTCCCTTTTCGGCCATTGGCATCACAGAAACGTGGTTACATGAACATTCACCAGAAATGTTTAATCTTTCTAATTATGAAATGATACATAAAGACCGTAATAATGGTAGAGGAGGAGGTGTTGCCATATACATAAATAATACATTTATATTCAAAATTCGGACTGATATAGAAATTGAAGGTTCCGAAAGTTTATTTATAGAAGTTAGTATGAGTAAAAATAAAAATATGATAATAGGAACTATTTATAGACCACCAACTAGTGATGTAGATACGTTCATAAATCAAATAGATTCCGTTTTGAATAAGATATCGCAGGAAAATAAACACATATATTTAATGGGTGATTATAATTTAGACTTAGTTAATAAAACAAACAATAATATATTGAAATGTTATAATACTATGTTATTATATTCTTGTTATCCCCATATTTCTAAACCTACTAGAATTGATAGTGTAAGTGAAACATTAATTGATAATATATTCTCAAATGTCATACATGCAGAATATTTAAATGGTATTTTGTACTCAGATATATCAGATCATCTACCCATTTTTGTTATATGCTATAATGTCATTAGTGAGAAAACTAGGAAAAATATTTTCGTTAAAAAGAGGAAAGAAACAAAACAAACTATTGATTCTTTAATTTTTGATTTGTCCAAAGAACAATGGCGCGAAATATTCTCGGTTGAAGATGCTAATTTGTCATATCAAAACTTTTTGCATAAACTCTCTTTTTATATAGATAAGAATATGCCATTTATTAAAAAAATATATAATATAAGTATAAAACAGCCATGGATTACTCAGGGGTTAATGCGTTCAATTTTAACTCGCAATCGTTTGTATAAAATATCATTGCGTAAACCAACTGCTCAGAATAAAGATAGATATAAGCATTATAGAAATAGATTAACAACTTTAATTCGTGTATCACGTAAACGGTATTATTCAAATAAAATAGAATCTAATCAAGGGAATGTAAAGGTATCATGGCAAACTATTAATGATCTCTTAAAAACTAAAAAGAAAGTATGCTCTGATATAATAGTTGAAAATGGTAATGAAATCACTGACCCTCATTCAATTGCTACTGCTTTCAGTAACTTTTTTGTTAATATAGGTCCACGTTTAGCCTCAACAATACACACAAATGAAAACTTTAAGGATTATTTATCTGATGCTAATGAAAATTCATTATTTTTTATTCCAGTGAATGAAAATTAAATATTAGAGGTAGTTCGATCGTTTAAGATGAGTAGATCATACGGTTATGATGGAATAAGTGTGTATTTATTAAAGAAAATTATTTATTGTTTGGCCTCTCCCCTAGTTCATATTTGTAATTTATCACTTTCGACAGGCATTTTCCCGGACTCCTTAAAGATAGCCAAAGTAATTCCTATTTATAAAAAAGATGATTTAACTCAAATTAAAAATTATCGCCCTATCTCGCTATTGCCGGTCATTTCCAAGATTTTAGAAAAAATTGTTTATAAACGTCTTTATTCTTTTTTACAAGAAAATAATACTCTTATTTGCAATCAGTTTGGATTTCGAAAAGGTTTTTCTACTGATTATGCTTTGATACAATATTGTGATAAAATAACTCAAACACTTAATAATAAAGAACATATACGGTATTTATGGACCTGTCAAAAGCTTTTGACACCATGAATCATAACATTTTGTTGCAAAAACTTACTCATTATGGTATACGAGGCACAGCCTTAAAATGGTTTAATAATTATTTAGTTAATCGAAAGCAATTTGTTTCATTTCAGTCAGTAAATTCCCCCAGCTTAAATGTGTTATGTGGTGTTCCACAAGGATCAATTTTAGGCCCCCTTCTTTTTCTTATTTATATTAATGACATAGTAAAGTCATCACCACTTCTTACTTACGTGCTTTTCGCAGATGACACTAACATATTTTGTTCTCATAAATGCTTGAATACTCTAATTAATACTCTCAATAATGAATTAGTTAAAATCTCAACATGGTTTAAATGCAATAAATTGTCCCTTAATTGAGATAAAACATGTTTTATAAATTGTTGTGCTTCCTAAACACACTTTGATCAGGTTATAAACATTGTTATTGATGATATTTCTATAGTTGAAAGGAAATCGACAAAATTTTAGGTATAACTTTGGATTCAAAGCTTACTTGGAATAATCATGTAAATAATATTACAACATCAATTTCAAGGGCAGTTGGGGTAATTGGTAAAATGAGGGACCTTGTACCCGAGAAAATACTTTATACATTATATAATGCATAAGTGTTACCTTATTTTACATACTGTAATACAGTTTGGGGGAACTGTAGTATAACTAAGATTAATATAATTTTTCTTTTGCAAAAAAGAGCACTTAGGATTTGTACTCATTATAATTACTTAGCTCATACAAATCCGTTATTTTATAGATTAAACCTTTTAAAAGTGAGTGATTTGCACTTATATCAAACAGCAATCTGTATGTTTAAATACACACAAAATTCACTTCGTCTTTTTCATGACGTATTTATTCCTAATTCCCATGTTCACTCATACCCAACGCGTAATTGTACTGATTTTCATTTACACAATCCTAAAACTTTGTTAGCGCATAGGTCCATAAGATATCACGGACCAGACATTTGGAATGCACTCCCCAGACATATTAAACAGTATACATCTCTCTATTCATTTAAAGCTACACTAAAAAAAACATTATTTCACAATATAATGTATAAAGATAAAAATAAAAAAATATAAAGCGTTCTTTGTAAAACTTTAGAAACTACATTAAATTTTGGTCTGACGTTACATAGTAATACCGATGATTCAACATTTTGGCGCATGAGGACACTTGCACTTGCACACACACGCACCACTCGCACCCTTGTTTTTGTTTAGTTTCTCTCTTATTTCTGTCATTAACGTATAATTAGTAGCCTTATAAAGATGAGATTCATATGCTAATTCTATAATTATTTATATTGAATCCAACTGTTTATATTCACATTTAATTGTAATATATATCATTTGAGTATCATGGCCCCCCTCTTCTTGTTACTTTGCCAATATTTCACAACTCATTTTTTTCTTAGCTCGGTTGACCGTCTGCTCAAGCTTTTGCTTATAACGGCGAACATCTGCTTTCTTTCTTTATACACGCAATGGCCCAACGTATACATTTACTCTTACTCATGTATTATACATTTGTTTCTATATTTTGTATATTGTTTGCATACCTTATGTTTTATATAATTATGCATATTTGTTGTATAATTATTGATTTGTTTGATTGCAGAAAATAAAGTCTTTGAAATGAAAAAAAAAAAAAAGAAGTCAGATTTGACCTCTGATGACCCTGAGAGGTCAAATCCAAAATGGCTGCCAGTCCAGATGGTCTTATTGTACAAAGACGCTTAACTTTTGAACCAAATAGTCCGGAAAAACCTTTAAGGTGTCATTTCCAACTAACTTGAAGACGCTTATTCATTTGGTAACACTTTTGAGATCGCCAGAACTCATGGTTTTGCATTTAGGTCAAGGTCAAGGTCAAAATTGACTAAAAAATAGCAAGTTTTGAATGGTTACTAAACGTTTTCCCATTTATTTGTCATTTGTTCTCCACTATGTTCTCAATTTTCTTTAGAAATGGTTCCCCTGCATAGACCCCCACTTTAATCCCTTTCAGTTAGTTTATTTCACAGTTTTATTTGACCTCTGATGACCCTAAGAGGTCAAATCCAAAATGGCCGCCAGTCCGGAACTCCGGATGGTCTTGTACAAACACGCTTATAACTTTTGAACTAAACAGTCCAGAAAAACAATAAAGGTGTCATCTCCAAATAACTTGTGGATGCCAATTCATTTGATAACACTTTTGAGATAGCCAGAACTCAGGGATTTGCACATTGGTCAAGGTCAAGGTCAAAATTGACTAAAAAATAGCAAGTTTTGAATGGTTACTAAACGTTTTCCCATTTATTTGTCATTTGTTCTCCACTATGTTCTCAATTTTCTTTAGAAATGGTTCCCCTGCATAGACCCCCACTTTAATCCCTTTCAGTTAGTTTATTTCACAGTTTTATTTGACCTCTGATGACCCTAAGAGGTCAAATCCAAAATGGCCGCCAGTCCGGAACTCCGGATGGTCTTGTACAAACACGCTTATAACTTTTGAACTAAACAGTCCAGAAAAACAATAAAGGTGTCATCTCCAAATAACTTGTGGATGCCAATTTATTTGATAACACTTTTGAGATCGCCAGAACTCAGGGATTTGCACATTGGTCAAGGTCAAGGTCAAAATTGACTAAAAAATAGCAAGTTTTGAATGTATACTAAAGGTTTTCTCATTTATTTGTCATTTGTTCTCCACTTTGTTCTCAATTTTCTTTAGAAATGGTTCCCCTGCATAGACCCCCACTTTAATCCCTTTCAGTTAGTTTATTTCACAGTTTTATTTGACCTCTGATGACCCTAAGAGGTCAAATCCAAAATGGCCGCCAGTCCGGAACTCCGGATGGTCTTGTACAAACACGCTTATAACTTTTGAACCAAATAGTCCAGAAAACATTTAAGGTGTCATTTCCAACTAACTTGTGGATGCCAATTCATTTGATAACACTTTTGAGATAGCCAGAACTCAGGGATTTGCACATTGGTCAAGGTCAAGGTCAAAATTGACTAAAAAATAGCAAGTTTTGAATGGTTACTAAACGTTTTCCCATTTATTTGTCATTTGTTCTCCACTATGTTCTCAATTTTCTTTAGAAATGGTTCCCCTGCATAGACCCCCACTTTAATCCCTTTCAGTTAGTTTATTTCACAGTTTTATTTGACCTCTGATGACCCTCAGAGGTTAAATCCAAAATGGCCGCCAGTCCGGAACTCCGGATGGTCTTGTACAAACACGCTTATAACTTTTGAACTAAACAGTCCAGAAAAACAATAAAGGTGTCATCTCCAAATAACTTGTGGATGCCAATTTATTTGATAACACTTTTGAGATCGCCAGAACTCAGGGATTTGCACATTGGTCAAGGTCAAGGTCAAAATTGACTAAAAAATAGCAAGTTTTGAATGTATACTAAACGTTTTCTCATTTATTTGTCATTTGTTCTCCACTTTGTTCTCAATTTTCTTTAGAAATGGTTCCCCTGCATAGACCCCCACTTTAATCCCTTTCAGTTAGTTTATTTCACAGTTTTATTTGACCTCTGATGACCCTAAGAGGTCAAATCCAAAATGGCCGCCAGTCCGGAACTCCGGATGGTCTTGTACAAACACGCTTATAACTTTTGAACCAAATAGTCCAGAAAACATTTAAGGTGTCATTTCCAACTAACTTGTGGATGCCAATTCATTTGGTAACACTTTTGAGATCGCCAGAACTCAGGGATTTGCAATAAGGTCAAGGTCAATGACATATTTGGCCAAAAAAAGTATATATTTTTTTTTTTTTTTTTTTTTTTTTTAATTAAAAAAAAAAAAATTGACTCCATTTTGACACTTAATGAGTCATTATTTTAAAAAATAATAAAAAGACCCATGTACCACCACTTTGACTATCCACGGTCAAATTTCATAGAGCTGCTTACGTATGAGTTTCTACTTCATAGCACATGCTAACCGTAAGCACACGAAAATGCATCAACATTAATTAATTTTCTAACAATGCGAATCCATTGTGAACGCGCAAAATGGACGCCTTGTTTTCTTGCTAACCTGCTTAAACAAATTTGTCTGCTACAGTTAGCACGAAATTTGCTTACCAGTAAGCAGCTTTATCAAAATGGGCCCAGAAGACCCCAAAAGCTATTCCAAATACGACCTAAAACCTGTTCATATCCACATGAATTTAGCAAGGTCCACAACTTATGAATATCCTAACAGCTTTGACACACTTGCAACATCCAGTGCACCCTTTCTTGCAGCGACAGTGTATCAATTCATGGCACGATTTTTACACCTCCGGTAGAGTGGTCCAAAGAGGCTGCCACCCAGTTGTTACGTTTGTTCGGCCCAAGTCAGATGGCTCTGGCATCTCTGGATTCTTGGCCAATGTCTAGTTCCAACAGTAAGTTTGCCGGGTAGCAAGTGCGCTTGATGTGCTACTTGAGTGCTGCCTGGGTTGGAGGAAGGTTCTCCAGGTTTCTAGACTTCTGTGCGAAGAGCTGTTTCCTGGCATCATTCACTACCATGATCTCATCAATGGTTCGGTCTTACATCAGCACCCCAAATCGCTCTAGCAGTAACATTGGTCTTTCACTGACCTCACTAGACATGCACAGGAGTTTACTGAGGAAATCATTCACCTCTGGGAAAGACTTTGGGAAAGTTTCCCAGGCTTCTTTCCTCTTAATGCAGAAACAGTGTCACACCCGGTGAACGTATGAAATAATGAGAGAGTCATACACTGTGTCGGACTCATGGTGGCAACCATTTTGTGAAAAGCTATGTACCGAAAGCTTGATCTGACACCAAAAGCGACCCACAGCTCATCGGGAACTGTCTTGCTGAATGAAGCCACGGTCAGGAAACCGCATCAGTACCAACAGTACGTATGGTTACCCTTTTCACCCTTTTTGCACAGCATCTGCCACATGCAGAAGTAGACGAGTGTCAGCCTCCTCGTGCGAGCATGGGGCAAGGCCTGCCAAGTGTGACTCAGCAGGAGAGCAGAGTACTCCACGTCTGTTGCATACAGTTCCTTGCTCTGTGGTAGAGGAAGATGAACGGCTTCGCGTGACAGGAAAGCAAACAATTCGGTTTTGTTCTCATTGACTCGAAGGAAGTCCTTCCAGTTTTTTGGCAGCACAGTAGAAAGAGCCACCCTTTTTCTAGTGCCCTTTCCCCTCTCCTGTCTTGTTGAGGCATTCAGGCAAGCATGTAAGTATTCACCATAGCCAAGGTCGATGCGGATGCTTTTCCCGAGTTGAGCAAAGATGTATGGGGCAAACACTCTTTCCCCATATCTTGAAATGTTCTTGATGTTCCAGGATTGAGCATTTGAACCACAGCTGCACCATCAAGAATTATTGCTTGGGCCACAGGTGCACTATTGTTTTCGAGCTGATTTGATTCCAGGCAGCAAAGTAAATCTGCTTTAACTGGCGGGGCTGCCTGGTTTTCGTGGGAGAAGAAATTGTCCATATCCTCGAAAAGAGACCACAGTGACTCTTAAGTACTGCGAGCTGTGCCTTCTGTTTTGACATAACTTTGGCCGGCTGCCGACTGAAAACTGGCAACTTGTTCGTATGAGGTGTTTGTACGACAGGTGTCGTACACTGCTATAGCCTTTCTGTCACAAACTTTGTGTACTGCTCCTCACCTAGGGTCTTAATCCATCTCCCCGTTTCAGCCACTTGGATGTCCATTATATGTCGATTGTGCCAATGACTAGTAGGTCTTGACTTTGTTCTAGAAATGGATTCCCCATCTCTTTCAGTACTGTCACAAGTGCCTTAACATCCCTCAGGAATACTGCCTGCACTCCAGGTTGCTGGTCACGGTGATGTTGTTTTATAGTGTTAGCAGAACCGTTATATTGCTTTATGGCCTGTTCCTCAAACTTTGTAGTGATCCTTTAAATTACTTAGAACCAAATTAAACACAAATTTAAAGAACAACTTACCAGTATTATTGAGCAGTAATGGAAAGGGGCAGTTTTCCTGACTTGGATTGAGGTGTTTGCCGTATACTGCCTAGCTGCCCACTGACCATGCTATGCATAATGTCAGTTACAAGACAAATACTGGTTTAGTGCTATAGTTAGTGAAATAAACTAACTGAAAGGGTTTACGTTGAGGGACTATACAGAGGAACCATTCCTAAAGAAATAGAACATAGAGAACATAGGGTTGAACAAATTGCAAATAAATGGGAAACTTTTTGTAAATATTCAAAACTTGCTATTTTTAGTCAATTTTTACCTTGACCTTGACCAACACGCAAAACCCTGAGTTCTTGCGATTTCAAAAGTGTTACCAAATGAATTGGCATCGTCAAGTTAAGTTGGAAATGACACCTTAAACGTTTTTCTGGACTATTTAGTTCAAAAGTTAAGCGTCTTTGTACAATCAGACCATCCGGACGGGCGGATATTTTTTACTTGACCTCTTATGGTCATCAGAGGTCAAATCAAACTGTGAAATGAACTAACTGAAATGGATTAAGGTGGGGGACTATGAGCGGAACCATTCCTAAAGAAATTTGAGAACATAGGGGAGAACAAATGACAAATAAATTGGAAACATTTTGTAACCATTCAAAACTTGGTATTTGTTGGTCAAGTTTGATCTTTACCTTGACCAACATGCAAAACCCTGAGTTCTGGCGATCTTAAAAGTAACCAAATGAATTTGCATCCCAAAGTTAGTTGGAAATGACACCTTAAATGTTTTTTCTGGACTATTTGGTTGAAAAGTTAAACGTCTTTGTAACAAGACCATCCGGACGGGCGGCCATTTTGGATTTGACATCTTAGGGTCATCAAAGGTTAAATCAAACTGTGAAATAAACTAACTGAAATGGATTAAGGTGGGGGACTATGCAAAGGAACCATTCCTAAAGAAACTTGAGAACATAGGGGAGAACAAATGACATATAACTGGGAAAACTTTTTGTAACCATTCAAAACTTACAATTTGTTAGTCAATTTTGACCTTGACCTTGACCTATGTGCAAAACCCTGAGTTCTGGCGATCTCAAAAGTGTTACCAAATAAATTGGCATTCCCAACTTACTTGGAAATGACACCTTAAATGTTTGTCTTGGCTATTTGATTCAACAGTTAAGCGTGTTTGTACAAGACCATCCGGACTGGCGGCCATTTTGGATTTGACCTCTTAGGATCATCAGAGGTCAAATCAAACTGTGAAATAAACTAACTGAAAGGGATTAAGGTGGGGGACTATGCAGGGGAACCATTTCTAAAGAAATTTGAGAACATAGGGGAGAACAAATGACAAATAAATGGGAAAACTTTTTGTAACCATTCAAAACTTGCTATTTTTTAGTCAATTTTGACCTTGACCTTGACCTATGTGCAAAACCCTGAGTTCTGGCGATCTCAAAAGTGTTACCAAATGAATTTGCATTCCCAAGTTACTTGGAAGTTGGAAATGACACCTTAAATGTTTTTCTGGGCTATTTGGTTCAACAGTTAAGCGTGTTTGTACAATTAGACCATGCGGAATGGCGGCCATTTTGGATTTGACCTCTCAGGGTCACCAGAGGTCAAATTTGACTTCCCTCCACATCTGAACATTAATCTTATGGTCTAAACTTACTATGCTAAAAGTTTCATGCTTTTCTCAAAAATTGCACAATTTTTCATTATATGGGAGCTTATCCGCTGTATTATAATGCCATTTAGTTTTATAACATTGGGTACATATATTTAAGTAGGGGAATAACGGGGAAGAATATAAAATGCTGTACTTCGCACAAAGGGAAAAGTGTTTTGAGATATATGTGTGTTATCTCCTTCCTGTTAGGGCTTCATAAAGACGTCCCATTCTAAAAACGAAAGTTTTTTTCTCTCCAATAATCACAATTACGAATGTACCAACCACCAGCAAAATCTTGCCTCAGATATGAGGGGTCCCACGTTGCTTTATTGTTGTCAATATTTCTTCTGCAAAGAGATACTGCAGTTTATATACACGCTCATTAAACGGCAAAACGTCTTGTTAAATATGTTATTGAACACACATATAAGCACTGGCTTATAATAGGGTAACTTCAACACAGAGTTCAGCAGGCGCGGATCCAGTATTGGTTAGGGGGAGGGCAAATTTGAAATCATGCGAGCCAAATATTGGTACATAATGGTGACCAGCAGTGGCGTAGTGATCAAAAACGTTTGAGGGGCGGCAGAAAGAAAATCTGCATCACCACTACTCTTTCATGCAGGCCCCGCTGAACGATTTCACAGTGGGTGGGGGAGGCTCATGTATTAACGATCATGTAGAGCGTAGCATAAATTGGCGTGGGGTCTAGGGGAAAAGCCCCGGCAGGGTTCAATTTGTTCTTTCTATTTTTTTCTTCTTCTATTTCTCTTTGATATACTTTTTCAAAAAAGGGTTGGGGGAGAACTTGAGCCCCCTGAGCCCCGCCGTTCCGTGGGCCCTGACATGTAGGCTTCTAAATAAGTATATTTCTGCCTGACTGTAAATTTGGGAATGTGTCATTTTCGAAGAAAAAAACATAAAAAAGTATAATTTACTAAAAAGTGGGGAAAAATCTCGGAAAATTATGTTTTTTTACAACATTTGAAATAGAAATATAAATAAACCAAGTTTGATTTTTTTTTCTGGGGTCCTCTCCATCAGTACTCCAGTGGTGTCCAGTTGCGTATCTGGCGCTTTGTCTAGTTTGGAGGGGGCGAGAGTGGTGCAAAAGCATATCTTTCCCCATTTTCTTTTCTTCTTCCTCTTTATTTTATCTCGCTTTCTCTCCTCTTTCCCTTTCTCTCCCTTCCTTCTCTCTCTATCCTTTTTTTTGCTGAGGGGGAAGTGGGTGGCAAGGGTCTTTTGCCCCCCCCCCATCCACACCTTGTTGACGGGAAAAATCGCAACTGATCTCCTTCATCTGTCATCTTCCTCTTTTTTTCACCCTTTCTCTCCTCTTTCCCTTTCCCTTCCCTTCCTTCTCTCTCTTTTAATTTGTTTTGGGGAGACAAGGGCCTTTTGCCCCCCCCCCTACTCGATCCGCACGTTGTTGGCTGGATTAATTGCAACTGATCTCCCCTTCCTTTCACCTTTTTCTTTTGTTCCCTTATAGCTCTCCTCTTTCCTTTTTCCTTCCTTCTCTCTTTTTGGCGGGGGGGGGGGGGAGACGAGGGCCTCCCCCCCCCCGATCAACAAACTGTTGGCGAAAATATAACAACTGATATCGCCCTTCTTTACTTTTCTCTTTCCTCTTTTTTTCCTTCCCTTTATCTCCTCTTTTCCTTTTTTTCTTTCCCTTTCCTTCCTTCTCTCTCTTTTTGGGGAGGAGGCCGTGGAGGCAAGGCCCTTTCGCCCCGACCCCCCCCCCCCGATCTCCTTCTTCTCTCCCTTTTCTTTTCTTTTCCTCACCTTTTCTTCCTTTCTTTCCTCTTTCCCTTTCCCTTCTTTTCTTTCTCTCTCTCTCCTTTTTTGGCGGGGGGAGGGGGGGGGGGGAGGCGGCCAAGACCGCTCCTGGAATTCAGTGCTCGCCCTATACGAGAGGTTTGAAGTTATCTTTTATTTTTTGGCATATTTTTTAAATCTATAAATTAAAAAAAAAAATCAACAAATTTTCAATAATTTTTTGCATTTTACCTTGGTTCCCAACATAAAAAAATCCTATGTGTTCCCATGTCTTTAGCCATAATGCATGGCCGTCCAGAGGATTTTTTTTATGTTGGGGACCGGGGTAAAATGCAAAAAATTATTGAAAATTTATTGCATTTTCTGTTTTTTTTTTTTCATTTATGGAAACTGCCCCCTACCCTTGCCCCCGCTGCGTACAGTCATGGTTCAGTGACAAAGCAATGACCTCGTAACTGTGGGGCTCCAGGCTCAAAACCGTGTCGATGTGCTATATTAGTGCCCTTTTGTGGGGCATTAATCCTCATTACTGTCATTTATGACTTAAGGGCGTAGGCCCCGTAGTTGATAAGCATAGTAGCATACACTTGCTTTAGCAGTCACGCAAAACACACATTGTTAAATTATTATTCAATAAAATCTGAGAATGTATACTATTATCTAGATCAATTATTTTAAAATTATTTTTAAAATAATTCCATCATTTGGGGTAAAACAAAAATATTCCAACTTTATGAGCGACAGTGTATATAGGCCAGGGATGTTGAATACAACAGTGCATAAACTATGATCTGTCTATGTTTACCAAAGCCAGAATCATTGAGAGTAAAAGCCCGACGTTGCTCAAGCTTGTGGGCAGAATTCCTGGAAAAGTCATATTATCCATGTTTTCAGGCTTCCTGGTTTAAGATTAGCAACATTATTACATACTGCACACATATTATAATTAGATTATTATGCTAATTAGGCTAATTATACTACATCTACATGGAATATTATCTCATGAATTAATGATTAGTCTTTCAAAAGTGTTTTACAATATTGCATTGCACCATCTTCAGGCTTAACTTATAGATAAACAATGACAATGAAGTCCATACATTGTACATATACTAAGTATGCTATTTAAGACAATTGCATTACTTGGAATCAAAAACTGGTTTTATAAATGAATTCCCCGTCATAGAAAACCCTTGAAAAGTCATATTATCCATGTTTTCAGGCTTCCTGGATTGAGATTAGCAACATTTTTACATATTGCACATATGCTAATTAGATGATTATGCTAATATGGCTATTAAAAAAGTTGCCCAAGGTTGCCAAGCTGGCAACCAAGCTGGATGTACTTCAATACCCATCTAGAACACAAATGAACAAAAAAAAACTTGTACTTATCAACTTTTCCAGGTCATGTACATGGTATATGGTATCGTCATGCGACCGTCATTGTTGGCCAAACAGTTTTTGAGCGTCATGTAACGCCTTGCTGGAATGCTCCCCAGGGAGTGGAGATTGTGCACACATCGTGTGCGGGTAAGCACTGAATCCAATGACCGGGGTAATAATATATTTGTAAAGCGCTTAGAGACATTTGTATTAAGCGCTATATACAAATTAAATATTATTATTATTATTACTATGTAAAGCTACATTTCAATTTCATTTTTATTTCGATTTCGATTTTTAAAGTTACAATAGGCGAGTTATAGAGTCTCTCTGATTTCTTCGTAAGAGTTGAGTTTTCCGACTGGGGTTACAACTTCAGATAATTTTCTGATTAAATTTATGATGGTTTATACAACTTATATTTGTATAGATATAATTTAACTTTGACAGTTTTAATGCGTCATTGATAATTTTCTGGATGATTGTTTTCAGTTTCATGATTGTCTTTGTGTAAGGTGCAATGTATCTCTCTCCTTTAAAGTTATCTCCCATCTCCCTCCCTCTTTCTCTCTTTCTATCTCTCCCACTCACTCTCACATATCACTTCTTCCAGTTGTTATCTCACTTACTAATTGTAATCGAAATGTAATTGAGGCCATAAGACCATCAGATTTTTATGTTAGAAAAAGAATATGAATTGACTCTAAGAACCACTTGTTTTAGTTATGCAATTTTATTCAGTGCATCACAGTGATTCTGCATATTGCCATGCATTAATTATTATTCAACCTACGTTTAGCGGATATCGTCCAAAAACACGCTTACGGAAGCGTTCGTCTCCGTCATAATGTATAAGGTATGAAACTGGTTTGTTTACTGAAAACATTACGTCAGCTGTCAAAAGCAAAGCTTAATATTTACTATTTTAAGATATATTTTTCTTAGAAATTCCAGCAATAGTATCGTATTATTAGTGCGTGTGCCCCCATATTTGTCATGGTTTCATAAATTGCACGAACTTGTAATGGTTGTGCATCCCTGTGATAAAAGAGGGTCGTTCTGGCACTGGAACAGACGCACAAATTACTATTGCACTGATATGTATAGGCCTACATAGTTAGAATAGGGAAAGGGTAACAAAAGTATTATGTTTTGTTAATATTATTTGCACTAAACCACATAGAAAAACAGGACAATCATTGAATTTCACTTGTCTCCTTATGATTTACATTTGTTACATTAGAGAGCATCAGAAAGAAAGAGGGAGAGGAAAAATAGGAATATGCTATATGTATAATTTCACATGTAAAATCAGATGAAGTGACCAATATACAAATATAGAAATATAAGATATAATAGTGTGTAGGTATCGTACAATGCAATACAAAATATAAAAGTGTCAAACATGTAACAACCTAGTTCAAGAATTTGCATGATTATTTGATAAAATATGCATGAAAGTCATCAATTCTTATCTATCATAATACAAGTAATGATAATTCATAATCCATGTATATGCATAACATTTTTTAACGACAAAACGAATAATATCAACGACTACATTCTATGATGAACAACATTTATGATACATTATAAGTTTACTAAAGTCCATTTTAAAAATTATCTCAATATCACAAATCAAGATTAGAATTATAATACCAAAAGCCTTGAATGAAATCCTTTACAAAATGATATTAGATATTACTCAATATTTCCAGTATAATTTGTAATCATTTAATATTTCATTCCGTTACAAACCAGCAAATACGTGTTCATACAATGCCATGTAGATGTTCAAGTGATAAAATACAAACAGTTATATACATTGATATAGATATACAGGTTTAGTAAATTTGCGTAAAACTGTGACAATAAATGGATGGAAGAGGAAGCACTTGCGCAAAATGTGAAATAGTATTATGTCCGTGGTCCGACTCTTACATATCTAGCAGTATGTTTTTTAATATTTTTTAAATATTTTTTTTAAAATTATTAATTTGTTGGTATGTGATGATTCAGCCGAATCAATAGAGGGTTAGTACCTGTTCAGTGTAAAACTCTTTCTTCATCATCTTGGTTTTTTTTAACAACCTTACGTATAATTGGATTATACGTATACAATGATAATCTTAAGAGAAATGTCCGGCCTTCTCTTAATATTTTTGTCTCGATATGACTACTCAGTAGACATAGAGATATAAAAGAATCCGAAACAATCTTGACAATAGTGGTTTAAAGAATATAACACGACTTATATACCGTGTGTAGGCCTACACATACTCTTTATATAACATGTTGGATAGCGTTGAATTATACTTTAGTTTCTTCTTTATGTTCTTGATGTTTTTACAAGTGAAATCATCTACAAAATATATGTTTCTTTAGTTAACCCAAAGCCAAAGGAAATAAACCTCTATATACAGACCGTTACCAATTAACTTTGATCTACAAAATGACTCTTGACGTTTCCTTTTTTTCTGAAAAATGTTGGTCATTAAGTGCGATCTTTGTATCATTTCTGATTTGGCATTGTTCATGTATTAGCATACACAAGTTTAGATTTAACCAGTGTATCAGTCTTCTTTATTGTGGATGAAATGAGTTACAGAGACGGAGTAGCGGTATGGGTTTCATTTCCACATATTAGACGTTGTTCTATCATCGTCTTCTTGTGCTGCGGGGAGCGTATAGATATATTCAGGATCATGGGGTTCGTTTTGGACGCCCTTTTGTCTATAATTAACATACACCGGTTCAAACTCCTTACGGGTAAAACAAGGACTGACATAATCATTGTTTGTGTCGTTTTGCACTGCATTTTCATCTGACTTATCTCTATTCACATACACATCCTCAGATCGCTTTGCAGTAAAACTAGGACTGACGTAGTCGTCATTGTCGGTGCGAGGAATAGGCTTCATGTCCATGTAGTAGCTTGTAGTTGTGTCATTGTCGTTGCGAGGAATAGGCTTCAAGTCCATGTAGTCGCTTGTATTTGTGTGATTGTCGGTGCGAGAAATAGGCTTCAAGTCCATGTAGTCGCTTGTAGTTGTGTCAATGTCGGTGTGAGGAATAGGCTTCAAGTCCATGTAGTCGCTTGTAGTTGTGTCATTGTCGGTGCGAGGAATATGCTTCAAGTCCATGTAGTCGCTTGTAGTTGTGTCATTGTCGGTGCGAGGAATAGGCTTCAAGTCCATGTAGTCGCTTGTAGTTGTGTCATTGTCGGTGTGAGGAATAGGCTTCAAGTCCATGTAGTCGCTTGTAGTTGTGTCATTGTCGGTTCGAGGAATAGGCTTCAAGTCCATGTAGTCGCTTGTAGTTGTGTCATTGTCGGTGTGAGGAATAGGCTTCAAGTCCATGTAGTCGCTTGTAGTTGTGTCATTGTCGGTTCGAGGAATAGGCTTCAAGTCCATGTAGTCGCTTGTAGTTGTGTCATTGTCGGTGCGAGGAATAGGCTTCAAGTCCATGTAGTCGCTTGTAGTTGTGTCATTGTCGGTGTGAGGAATAGGCTTCAAGTCCATGTAGTCGCTTGTAGTTGTGTCATTGTCGGTTCGAGGAATAGGCTTCAAGTCCATGTAGTCGCTTGTAGTTGTGTCATTGTCGGTGTGAGGAATAGGCTTCAAGTCCATGTAGTCGCTTGTAGTTGTGTCATTGTCGGTTCGAGGAATAGGCTTCAAGTCCATGTAGTCGTTTGTAGTTGTGTCATTGTCGGTGTGAGGAATAGGCTTCAAGTCCATGTAGTCGCTTGTAGTTGTGTCATTGTCGGTTTGAGGAATAGGCTTCAAGTCCATGTAGTCGCTTGTAGTTGTGTCATTGTCGGTGCGAGGAACAGGCTTCAAGTCCATGTAGGAGCTTGTAGTTGTGTCATTGTCGGTGCGAGGAACAGGCTTCAAGTCCATGTAGTAGCTTGTAGTTGTGTCATTGTCGGTGCGAGGAACAGGTCTCAAGTCCATGTAGTAGCTTGTAGTTGATTCGGAGGCGTGCGATGGAGGTACATGTGCTATATCCGCATAGTCTCCTTGGTCCTCCTATTAACATTGTCAAGCTTAAAACTTTAAAGTGAATTTCACATTATCATATATAAATCCCTTTGAATGATGTATGAGCATTTTTTTGTTTACTTATATGGGTTTATGATATAAACAAATTCTGAAATGAAAGGAATGATTGAAAATCTATGGTGGATACTCCAGTAGCTTGTGATTTAAAGAGGCATCTTATTTACAACTTAAAATCCTGTGACGTATATCTAGGGATTATCGCGCCCGGGATGAAGAACAATATTATGCCCCCAACCTTCATAAAAATAGTCAGCTTAAAAAAGATAGATTTCCTCCCTCTTTCACAACGTGAAAATCTTATCTAATGGACTGAACCCGAGATTGGTAACCAAAGTGAACAATGAGGTGTGGGAGCAAAGTGACCAGACGGTTTTATTTTTTTATTGTTTTCTTTTTTCAAAACACAAGTTAACGTGCATTTGAGCATGAGACTTTTTCAAAGTAGCTCCGCAACTGATCGTCAATTTCGATCAAATTTGAATTAGAAACAAAGACAAAATCACTATTTAACTTTTTCCATCTTCGACGCGCAAACTTGACAAATTAATTTCTTCGGATTAGCTATAATTTGAAATGTATCATCTTTGTTTCGAATGTTGAATTTGGGGAGATATATTGTTTCTTCAATCCACAGATGAGCTTGCCAAGGAAAAGAATGATAAGTTAATGAATGCTATTTGGATTTATCTTTAATAGATATTTCTATTTTTAAAATATCATATTGTTAATTAATGCAAAATTATAGACTTACCACTTGGCCTTCTGGTTGAGAGTTGTTTTCATTGTCTTCTAGGAGTTCACGGAATGAAATTAAATATAAATAACAAAATAATGTAAACAAAAGTAGAGATTATGGCAAAGGTTATACTGTGTTAAGAATGCTTGACTTTATTCATATTTTTTTTTAATATATAAAAAAAAAAAAAATCTTCTTCTAATGACAGGTTTACCAATTGATCTTTTTACATGTAAAACTTGCTCATATATAAATTTACCTAAAATATGTGGACAGATAAAAATGCAACAATTGAAGCCTGCAAGGAATGGGTTATTATTGTTTGTCTTTCCATGTAATTAGAAATAACATTAAGAATATTTAACATCATATTCCTCTGACTGGCGGTAAAGCTCCGTTCATCCTATGTTGATCGTTTTAACCATCTTGTTCTTTTTTCTTCCTGTATGGACCTATAATCATTTGAAATTCCTGCCTCCGTATTAAAACTATTATTTGTTTGCTAACGTGACTACAAGCAAAATGTACGAGAGGTAAGGAGAGGGAAAGGGTAATAATATATTTGGTTAATATAAATGGTAAGAGGAGGTGAAAGTAAAAGTGCACATTTTATGAGTGGCGTGAAAAGAAGGAAAAATAGTTGAAAACAAATAAAGAGGAATACCATAAATAAGGACAAAGAAGGGGAGGGAGAAAATCCGGAAAGAAAAGCAATAGAAGTGAAATAAAACAATTTATGTACAATATATTAAGAAATCAAAGAAGAAAACTAAAGTGAAGTCTCATTAAAAACGCCACCTACGGGCATTATAAGTGGCAGAGAGAGAAATAAAGCCTTAAAAGAACTATTTCCCAGGCCAAGAAAATGAAAAGGTTGCATTCCAACGGCATTTGAAAGATGAAACTAATTTAGAACTTACCTAACAAAAAGGGGGCTTGAAAATGTCTTTAAGTGGGAAATAACGACTATTGGTTATCGAATCGACTTAGGAGCTATAGAGTCAGTAAGTAATAGTCTAAATTTCAGACCATTGTACCGCAATGATCGTATATGGCCATTACAAGAAGTGGGTTATTGATGTATACAAATGCTCATGTACCCTTTACAGCTCATTATATGTATGTTATTACCAAAGAAGAAGAAAAGACAGTCGGTCACTCAATAGTGTCTGACAGAGAAGTCTAGCAAGTAAACGGGTTTCCTTGCATAATTTGAATGTTATTTCACAGATAGAACACAAAATCCGATGTTGGCTGCAAAAGGGACATAGTATCTTTAAAGGTAATACAAAGTTTTGGGAAATTTTGAAAATTGGGTGGTGGTGATTCTTTTCAATTTTGATATATTTGGATGCTCCTGTGGATGTAATATAAGCACTAGAAAAGTTAGCACCTAAAACGCTTCTGCTTTCGAGAAAAATTGAATATAAAAATTTACCGGTGCTCCCGGTAAATTTTGATAAATTTCAAAATAGCGCCTACGGCCGTACAATGGTAGCTGCGACCATGAACATTTCAGAATATGTAGTTGTGATATATAATTTCCAAACGGGAATAGCTAATCGGTCCATTTTAGTCAAGAAACATTGTTTTATAGATTAATTAATATCTTGACCTTGAGAGGGAGCTATACAACATAAAGAGTTTATTATTTATAATTTCATAACTTTAGAATCGATTTCAACCGCGACAACGATCACTGAATATTGTAGGGTCGCATATATGCTTCCAATATGTTCATTTGAACCAAATTCGTGACCCCATACCAAAACTTTGTAATACCTTTAAGAGAGATAAATAAATCCGAAAGAGAGAGAAAAAAAAACTAATTTAAAACAAAATATAAAAAAAAAAAAATCAAAACAATTTTTAAAAGAAATTAAAAGAAATTGTAACAAGAAATGTGAAGATTGAAACCTATAGAGAAGATACATTAAACATGAAATGTTGAATACTACGGAAACGTGTTTATTGTTGTATGTTAGAGGTGATTGCAGGGTGCCATTTACTTTACAACATACCCTTCTTTCGTTTCACACAGCATAACACTCCATAGAAGTACATCAAACCCAGCGAAATGAGCAGGATGAAACCAGCAGCGGCTATCACTCCAATAGCGATTGTCATGAATGGAGGGCTGCTTTCAGTTGATGGCTGCTCCCCAATTGGTAAGTCTAGGACAAACAATACCATGACTAGAATGTTATGGATATTGGTTTTCGAGACAATGTTGTAGGAGTTTTGTTTAACCCTAATAAGGCCGGGGGGGCATCATGCCCCCCCCCCCTCCTCCACGATTTTTCTGATTGTTCGGGAACGCATATGGATGGCGCCCCGCCGCTCGCTGACTTTTTTCGTTAGAGTCTTGCGCAACTTTAAAAAAAAAAAAAAATGAAAATCGGACTTACGGTAACAAGGTCACGTGACCCTTTGTCTTTGCATGTCAGCCCGAAAATCGCTCATTTTCGTGATTTGTGTACAAAACATATGGAAAAGTCATTTTTCCTAAAAATAGATCAAACATGAGTTATTTGGGTCTTTTTTAAGTTTTAGGTGGTTGTTTTGGGAGTCAAAATAGTTGAATTATAGTTATAAATGAAATAAAACAATAAAAACAATAAAATACATAAGTAAAAAAAAACACTGAAATACATAAGAAACTATCAAAACAAGAGATAACATAAGGAATAAGCTGGCTCTTCCAAATTGTGTTGTCGTATTATTATTCCGAATGGTCTAATGAATATATTTAGAGAAAAAGAATGCTTAAATATGAATAATATATGATTTATGAGTAAAAATGTGATTTGTATGACCTTATTTGCATAAATTACCATAAATATGCAAATGAGTTAATTTTTCAAAAAAAATAAATAATCATATTATTCTATACACTTCACTTGACATGCGTGCAAATTTTCGCGGAGATCGGCCGCTTCAAGGCCGAGATCTTATGGGGGGGGCATTATGCCCCCCCCCCCCCCCCCTCCGGCCATATTAAGACCTCAAGTAGCCCGGCCTTTTAAGGGTTAATGGCAAATTGTGGCAAATTGGTTCATGTCCGAATGTTCCGATCACATCCCTATTTCCCCTGTGTTTCAATCAACATGTTATGAAGCCGTGTATGAGGATTTGTTATGTTTGGCAGATTGCTTATCTACTAATAATATACAAAACCACACGTGCTTCACCCACACACACACATATTAATCCACACACACAAACCCATCTACCCACACCTGCACACATGCGTGTTTATCCACCATTACGCCTAAATACACCCCACACACGGGAATCCATATGCATCTAATATTTGAATAAAAAAGCAAATGTGAACCCACCCACACACGCACACCCACAAGCACATATTTATCCACACAACACACACACGCGCACCAACTTGCACAAATTCATTCCCAAAACACACACACACGCACATACACATGCGAATTCACCCAAAGGCAAAGGTGTATACATGTTCACGGCCCGTCCAGGTAATATCGGTTTTTGTTTCCATGTGCACTTTGCATAGTACCTTATTAAGGAAGCATTTTATTTCATCGAATCAGGGGATGTCTGCTTTTATTGCCAATTCAGAAATATATTTTATGTTTCAAAACCTTGTTGACATCAAGATATTGCGAAAATTTGTTAGTAATGGAAATTGATAGTAAATGCCTGGAGGTAATACGAAATATTCCCCTTTTTTCATAAATAATTATAAAAGAAAGAATACTTATCAGCTTTACTTGTTAGATAAGCTGGTGTACTGCACAGCTCCCTGCCAAAGGTCACCAAGACTATGTCATCTTCCAGGTCAATGCTGACCTCAGTGCCCGGTTCAACGCACTCTGTTTCATTCACAGAGGCACAGTCTGGCCCGTGGTAAGTCCTCAGTGTGATGAAGCAGATTTCATCCAGGGTTTGGTTTGCCTCTGACAATGTTAAGATATGTTTCTGTTTGTCCCAGCTGGTGGTTACACCTATATGACGAAAAAACAAACAAACAGAGAATAATAGTATCCCTATTATATTTTAGAGAGAAAGAGAGACAGAGAGTGGAACGGTTTAATCCACATCGCGGTTTTTAATGCCTTATGTATTCTGTAAGATTTGTTTGATCTGATTCATGAACATACAGTCTTTAAATTAGTAAACATACAAGTTTGATGCTAAAAAGGTAAACGTTATTCTATTTGTCCTGTTTTTGCATCCCTTTATATATTATGATCAGTAATACTCTTGTAAAACATGTCAAAACTAACTATTTATTTTATGATTGCATGTGAGGGAACGGAACGAAAAATTAAATATACTCCATTCTCTGGACTTGAGAATGACGACATGCGCAGAACACTTTGAAATGAGAAAACAAAATTCATGCTAATCATTGTGTTCTATCCCACAAGTGGTACATTAATAAAACAAATGAATAGATAAATATTTCCTCTCAAAACCAACCAAACAAAAATCAAACAAAAGGGATTTCTTAATAATAAAACGTTGACCCTTACCATAGCTCTCGGGTTGCAATGCTGTATAAGGCCAAAACAAGGAAGCATGGAGAAGAAAAAGAGAAACCGAGCTGTCATTTAGTGACGCTTCATGAGTGATTTTTAACCTCACAAAGCTGTGTTTGCAATGTTTCGATTTGAATTGAAAGAAAAAGTATACAAATATACACTGCCTTGAGAGGTTCTGGTTAAAACTATGCGCAAGAGGTGACTCCAATAGTACTAAATGGTACTTTTGGATTCACCGAGGCCCATAGTTTAACCAATACCTCGAATAGAAGACATGGTATATTTGTTTTATATCCCGCATCAAAAATGTATTAAAAAAAATAAAAAAATAAACATTTAAGGGAGAAAAAAAAATTAGAACAAACAAAATGTCAATTTTTATCTAAAAAGATTTTAAATATTTTGTTTTCGTTAAATTAAGATTTGAAGAAAAAAAATTGATTCAATTTAAAACAAAACAAAAAATCACTTTTTTTTTTTTAAACTCCCAAATAGTAAACCAAAATAGTACTCTCATATAGTACTTTCTAAAAATAGGTCTAATATTTTTGGTCATGTGACGAGCTCTCAACCAATCAAAAGCCAATACATTTTTGATGCAGGATATAATATTAAATAATTCTGACAAGTTTATTTCATCAAATGAAAAGCTGTTTATATGTCATGGTTTACTAATCGCCAGGCGCGTACGCAGGATTTTTTCAAGGGGGGGGTTTTAACATTTATAAATCGGGCCGAAAATTTCGCAACGACTCAGCCGACCGCTGAATAAGCGGGGGGGGGGGGGGGGTAAGAGGACATTTTTTTTTTTTTTTTGGTCCCAAAAAAATCGCAACGACTCAGCCGACCGCTGAATAAGCGGGGGGGGGGGGGGGGGGGGGGGGGGGGGGGGGGGGGGGGGGGGGTAAGAGGACACTTTTTTTTTTTTTTTTTGTCTCGAAATTTGAAAATTTGACATGTTGCTCCGTTGGGGGGGGGGTGAGGTCACTTGTTTAGGTCATCCATGGGAATTTTTTTTTTTTTTTTTTTTTTTTTAATAAAAATTACAAAAAAAAAAAAAAAAAGAAAAAAAATCCCAAAGGGGGGGGGTTTTAGGGTTTTTTAGGGGGGGGGTTATACACATAAAAATACCAAAGGGGGGGGGGGGGGTTAACCCCCCAAACCCCCCCCCCCCCCCCCCCTCTGCGTACGCGCCTGCTAATCGCATACACTTAAGGATTAAAGTATGATATAGAGTGAAATGGATGAGGGTGGAAAAGACACTATAATATTATACAGTGCGTCCCAGTAAAAACGAAACCGAGAACTATCGATGTTTTATCATAACTTAGTCACATTTATAATTGATAAATGACAAATATTTGTAAAGCTTAGATTCTCCTCCTCTACTTGATGCAACTCATATGATGCATATTTAATTGCATGTGTGATTAAAATGAATAGGAAGAGAGGGAACAAAAAAGACATTCGGCGGGCGGTATCTGAATTTCAAAGAGAAAAATCACATTTCTAAAAAGTTGAGTTTCTGTCATTTCATATGACACCTCAATCATGAAAAATGAGCAAGGAATGACAAAGTTCTGTTTATTTAAAGTAGTGCTTGCATTTCCATAATTTTATCGAACGAATTCGTTTTCACTGGCTCCCTGCCGTAGCAACAAGCAGAATTGACAAAAGACTTATCTCCGTTTCGTTAACTATCAGCCATGCATGAAGTCTTTCGTCTTTTAGAGTTTGGACCCCTCAACAAATCATGTTATAACACATTTACTCAACAATGAAAAAGAAAAAGAAATAAGTGTTGTGTCTACTGAGACTACTGAAGAGAACAGGTATCAACATATAAGACGCTATGTGGGAGCACAAGGGTAGAAATATGAACTATGTGGACAAGATTATACAAAATAAAAGGGTAGAGTGGGTGTAGGCCGCATGAACGAAGGACAGTGTATATGCAGAATAAGGAAGTACGTAGGAATTAAGAGCATGATGAGAGAGGCGCAATTTCAATTAGCACCTATTGGGATTAATCTTGTGAAGACTAAATCAAATATTCTCATAACGTTGCAATAAAAAGAATTGGGTGAAGTTTAATGTTTTATGCCTATATCAAGAGTGTACCCAAATGTGGGACCATTATAAATAAACATGTTTTGGGCTAAAAAAAAGTTCTTAAAGGGACTTGGTAACATTGTTCAGATCGATAAGAAAAAGTGGTACTAAGGTAGTGACTTCAATGCTAGATGTACAATATCTGAAAATCTGAAAACAAATTGAGTGAAAACGGACCATTATTCAATTCAAATGAACATTTATTTTCTTCCAAACAATACAATTTATAGGTAGGAACATAAATATTACTATCATTTAATTACATTTTAGGTGAATGCAAATCGTCACAAAGCAATAAATTCGCGCTAGATACCATTCCAGAAATGTAAATGTTGACAGATTTTTAATACCCTGTTTCATGTCTTTTTTTCATGGAAAAACGGTTGGGAAAATTCAAAAATGGTTGGGAGAATTTACTGTTAATCACTGTTAGATGGTGTTGCACAGTGACGCCTTCAAAGAATACCATAGATATCTTTGTTGTTTGAGAATATGTTCAGGATTGTGTGCATGTCAGAGGGTTAGTACAGTAGAAGGCATATAATAAGTAACATTTTATACACAAATTTATCAATTTTTTCATCAACCTTTAACAATGTTACCTAGTCATTATAAACAAAACAAATAAAATTGATTCGACTGTGTAGTTGGGCAATTATGAACTTATTGATCAAACAAAAACATAACATTAAAAGCAGAAGGTAACATATTATTATCATTTAAAAGAAACGCCTATAACTTAATCTATTGGCCTATAAAAGATCAAAACAGTTACGAGTATCTATATTTAAACCAAAATTCTCCTTTTTGAAATATTCTCTTAACTTTAGCAGGTAGAATATTGTTACTAATATAGAAGACGAGCATGTTTCTTAGAGTTACGATTAAGATTGAATGTGTAGTTAATGGCCACCAAAAAATATTTATTTCGCAGACGAGAATATGAAAGTCACAATAAAAGCTGGACTTTGCAAAAATATATATATTAGGTAAATTTATTATCTTTCTATGGAAACAATCTACTTAGAACATCCTAGAGCCACGTATACCAAAAACGTTAGGTATCATATTGATTACTCTGTTTGAATCGCAAAACACCAGATAGAGATTTGTTCAGAAAATAATAGAACACAGATATTCATTGATAATGGTAAATGTACCTCAAGAAAATTGCTTTTAGTACCTAGAAAAAGGCAAATAGGTTTCTTGTGGGTAATTGCATTTTTCAGCATCATAAACCCGTTCAAGAATAGCGAAACCTAAAGCGTGTGCACTGAAATCGGCAAATGACGCCAAAGTACCTAGCAAAAAATACGTTCAGTAAAGATGAAAGTTTAATGTATGCTTAGATTGATGATTACAGTTCAAACGTCAAGAAAGTCTAGGTTTTTAGAGACTTACGAGTTGTTGAAGCCACTACTGGTTCCACTGCGCTACTATTCCCTGCGCTGTTCACAGCCCATAGAGTCATCCTGTGCCAAGTGAATGGGTTCAGTCCCACCAATGTGTAGGATGTCCCTGTGATGTTTTTGACAACACCACACCCCTCTTTCTCCACCTGCGTGTCGTTTGGACAGTATTCAAGAGTGAAAGTTTGTTGCAACCCGCTATCGAATCCCGGTTGCCAGTCAACGACAAGAGTTGAAGATGTCGTCTGGTTTTGATCAACAAAGAACCGAGCAGGTGGATCTGGAATCCCTGGAAGTAGAAAAGGAAAACAGAATACACACAAACAAAAGTGGAGACCTCTAATTTAATTTGATTTGATGTTTGATATCTAATTAATTCTCTTACATGATCATTTGTTTACTTTGAATTGTATTGTATTGTATTTGTTATGCAGATCGAATGTTAAAATGAACAATGATTGTAAATATCTTTGATTTGAAGCAATAAAAAAATAAAAAAATAAAAAAATAAAAAAATAAAAAAAGAATACCATAGATATCTTTGTTGTTTGAGAATATGTTCAGGATTTTGTGCATGTCAGAGGGTTAGTACATAGAAGGCATATAATAAGTAACATGTTATACAACAAAACTATCAATTTTTTCATCAACCTTCAACAATGTTACCGAGTCATTATAAACGAAGCAAATAAAATTGATTCGACTGTGTAGTTGGGCAATTATGAACTTATTGATCAAACAAAAACATAACATTAAAAGCAGAAGGTAACATATTATTATCATTTAAAAGAAACGCGTATATTTTAAATTTATTGGCCTATAAAAGATCAAAACAGTTACGAGTATCTATATTTATACCGAAATTCTCCTTTTTGTGGTCACATTTTTGACACATTCTCTTTACTTTAGCAGTTAGAATACTGTTACTAATATAGAAGACGAGCATGTCTCTTAGAGTTACGATTAAGATTGAATGTGTAGTTAATGGCCCCAAACAATTTTTTATTTCGGAGACGAGAATATGAAGGTCACAATAAAAGCTGGACTTCTCAAAAATATATATATTAGGTAAATTTATTATCTTTCTATGGAAACAATCTACTTAGAAGATCCTTGAGCCAGATAAACAAAAAAAAACGTTAGGTATCATATTGATTACTCTGTTTGAATCGCAAAACGCCAGATAGAGATTTGTTCAGAAAATAATAGAACACAGATATCTATTAAAAATAGTACCTAGAAGAAGGCAAATAGGTTTCGTGCGGGTAATTGCATTTTTCAGCATCAGAAACCCAAGAAAAGTAAAACCGAAATTTAACTATTAGCGTGTGCATTTCAATCGGAAAATGACGCCAAAGTAGCTAGCAAAGAATACGTTCAGTAATACAAAAAGTATAATGTGAGCTTAGATTGATGATTACAGTTCATTCGTCAAGAAAGTCTAGGTATATAGAGACTTACGAGTTGTTGAAGCTTCCGTTTTCACTGGGCTACTGTTTCCCGCGCTGTTCACTGCCCATAGAGTCAACCAGTACCAAGTGAGTGGGTTAAGTCCCACCAATGTGTAGGATGTCCCTGTCAAGTTGATGACAACACCACAATCCTCTTTCTCCACCTGCGTGTCGTTTGGACAGTATTCAAGAGTGAAAGTTTGTTGCAATCCGCTATCGAATCCCGGTTGCCAAGCAACGACAAGAGTTGAAGATGTCGTCTGGTTTTGATCGACAAAGAACCGAGCAGGTGGATCTGGAATCCCTGGAAGTAGAAAAGGAAAACAGAATACACACAAACAAAAGTGGAGACCTGTAATTTAATTTGATTTGATGTTTGATATCTAATTAATTCTCTTACATGATCATTTGTTTACTTTGAATTGTATTGTATTGTATTTGTTATGCAGATCGAATGTTATAATGAACAATGATTGTAAATATCTTTGATTTGAAGCAATACAAAAATATTTTTAAAAAAAATTAATAAAAAAAGAATACCATAGATATCTTTGTTGTTTGAATTATGTTCAGGATTTTGTGCATGTCAGAGGGTTAGTACATAGAAGGCATATAATAAGTAACATTTTATACAAAAAATTATCAATTTTTTCATCAACCTTCAACAATGTTACCGAGTCATTATAAACGAAACAAATAAAATTGATTCGACTGTGTAGTTGGGCAATTATGAACTTATTGATCAAACAAAAACATAACATTAAAAGCAGAAGGTAACATATTATTATCATTTAAAAGAAACGCCTATAACTTAATCTATTGGCCTATAAAAGATCAAAACAGTTACGAGTATCTATATTTAAACCGAAATTCTCCTTTTTGTGGTCACATTTTTGACACATTCTCTTTACTTTAGCAGTTAGAATACTGTTACTAATATAGAAGACGAGCATGTTTCTTAGAGTTACGATTAAGATTGAATGTGTAGTTAATGGCCCCAAACAATTTTTTATTTCGGAGACGAGAATATGAAGGTCACAATAAAAGCTGGACTTCTCAAAAATATATATATTAGGTAAATTTATTATCTTTCTATGGAAACAGTCTACTTAGAACACCCTAGAGCCAGATTTAAAAAAAGAAAAACGTTAGGTATCATATTGATTACTCTGTTTGAATCGCAAAACGCCAAATAGAGATTTGTTCAGAAAATATTAGAACACAGATATCCATTGAAAATAGTACCTAGAAGAAGGCAAATAGGTTTCGTGCGGGTAATTGCATTTTTCAGCATCAGAAACCCAAGAAAAGTAAAACCTCAATTTAACTATAAGCGTGTGCATTTCAATCGGAAAATGACGCCAAAGTAGCTAGCAAAGAATACGTTCAGTAATACAAAAAGTATAATTTGAGCTTAGATTGATGATTACAGTTCAATCGTCAAGAAAGTCTAGGTATATAGAGACTTACGAGTTGTTGAAGCTTCCGTTTCCACTGGGCTACTCTTGCCCGCGCTGTTCACTGCCCATAGAGTCAACCAGTACCAAGTGAGTGGGTTAAGTCCCACCAATGTGTAGGATGTCCCTGTCAAGTTGATGACAACACCACAATCCTCTTTCTCCACCTGCGTGTCGTTTGGACAGTATTCAAGAGTGAAAGTTTGTTGCAACCCGCTATCGAATCCCGGTTGCCAGGCAACGAAGAGGGTTGAAGATGTCGTCTGGTTTTGGTCGACGAAGATCCGAAAAGGCGGATCTGGAATCCCTGGAAGTAGAAATAGGACAAGAGAAGCTATTTTTTTTTTAAGGCTGTCTTAGCTTTATATTATTTTAAGATACTATGTCTTTTTTGCAGCCAACATTAAATTTTTTGCAGGCATTATGAATATGTCATGTATGTTCTATCTGTGAAATTTTAATATTAGCAGTGTCCTAGTATTACAATTATTCAATGAAACCTCACTGTCGGACACTATTGAGTGACTGACTGACATCTTTTTTCTTTGGTAATAACATACATAAAATGAACTGTAACAGGTACACGAGCATTTTTCTACATCAATAACCCACTACTTGTAATGGCCAAAATTAAACTGATTGAATCATTGTGCAGCACAAAACGTACGACCATTCAGTAAAAGGGTCTGAAAATGACTATTACTTATGTAATTTTCATCACTTGAGTCGATCCGACAACTAATGGTCGTTATTTTCCCATTAAAAGCCATTTCCAAGCCCTTTTATTTTGAGCGAAGTTCTATATTAGAATTGTCTTTCAAATGCCGTCGGAATTTAACCTGTTCATTTGTTTGGCCTACAAATGGGACATAGTACCTTTAAAGTGTCATCTGTAGCAGGAAAGAGTGAAGGGCTCATCTCAAAAAGGAAATGGGATAGGAGCACGTTTAAAATGGGGCACTTATCAGAGGTTGGAAAGGGGAGATTTTATTTTATTATTATTATTATTATTATTATTTTTTTTTTTTTTTTTTGGGGGGGGGTGCTTTTTATGAACCCCCGTAAGTGATTTTCCCCTGGCATCTACTAATATACGGAGGATCGTCCACGAGCCGCATAGCGGCGAGCCGATCTTTTTTTTTTTGCTATTATGACCCCCCGTAATCGATGTTTTCCTAGCATCTATTAATACTGTGTGGGTCTGGTCACATGATGGCGTTTTTTCTATGTACATGTTAGCCTCGTAAAGGGGGCGTTTCAATAATTTATGCATTTTACCCCTGTCCCCAACATAAACAAATCCTCTGTGTGCCCATGCCTTGAGCCATAATGCATGGCCGTCCAGAGGATTTTTTTTAATGTTGGGGACAGGGGTAAAATGCAATAACTTATTGAAAATTTATTGCATTTTCTGTTTTTTATTTATGGAAGCTGCGCCCTACCTTAGCCCCCGCTGCGTACATAGCCCCCACTGCGTACAGTCATGGTTCAGAGACAAAGCAATGGCCTCGTTACTGTGAGGCCCCAGGATCAAAACCGTGTCGATGTGCTATATTTGTGCCCTTTTGTGGGGCATTAATCCTCATTACTGTCATGTATGACTTAAGGGCGTAGGTCCCGTAGTTGATAAGCATAGTAGCATACACATGCTTTAGCAGTCACGCAAAACAGACATTGTCAAATCATTATTCAATAAAATCAGAGAATGTATACTATTATCTAGATCTATTATTTATTTTTTTTTATTTTTTTTTTAATCCATGAATTGGGGTAAAACAAAAATATTCCAACTATATGAGCGACAGTGTATATATAACTACCACTGATTATATTTCTGGTAAAATTGCGTTTGTACCAAATTCCAGGACGGTTTTTATACATAAACAAATTAAAAATACCACAATATCAATACTATTGTAAAATACTATTTTTTTATTTATATCAGTCACGAATCGAACTCGATATATAATAATAATAGCATAGTAGGAACTTAATTAAAGATAAACTCCAGTTCTGGTAAAAAAAAAAAAAGGAAAATGAATTCTCACAGAATCAAACGAAACTTACTCTGAATGTTCAAGATTACAAATAAATGACATGTGCCAAACAAAATAATTTGGAAGAAAATGTATACTGGCTGAGTAATGAGCATAGAAAGACAAGGAAATCAAGGTAGCACTAGCCCCGACACCATGTGTGTGTCCCATATATAGCTTTCTGTGTACAGTGCTTGTTACATTACCAAGACTCGGTCAAATTTATTATGATTTTGATGACTCCAGAACCTTGCAGTGCACACCAATACTTACATGCTACATGATCAACTGTTTCTGATCCTTTCCACACCTTTTCTTTCACGATGCAATCGCATTACCAGTACTAAAGTTTATCTTTAAGTCCTAGTTTTCGATGACGCTACAACCGAAATGACATTTGTATTCAAAAATTTGAATGTTGTTATGATTTTGAATCAGTATTATTAGTGAATCATTTATATTGTAATTTCGCACACATTACAACTAGATCAAGGTATCCAGATTAATGTTAGAATACATTACCTGATAACAGTACATTTAGTACAACACTAATTCCAACTGAATAAGAATTAGATTTGATGGAAACTGAGCACCAATATTTGCCGCTGTCATCCACTGTTAAATCCCTAATAGTTAGATTTCCACTGGAAGAATCTGCCCTCAAAATGTACTTTGACATATCCGTAACAGTTTGCTCGTGTCTGCATCCCACCCCTGTACATGTAGCTAGGATATTGTTATGCCTGTCCGTCCAGGAAATTTGGCGATATGTCCATGGACGGATTAATGTGCAGGTTAAGGTGATATCCTCACCAACGACTGGGAGGATATCTGGGTTCTGAATACCAGTAGACATGCTTATCACATATGTCTTAGAAACGATGAAGGTGAGGAAGAAAAATATTCGAAGACGTTCATCCATGTTGTTATTACGTCTCATTTCCTTGTAAATTTCAACTTCGGAGCTGCGTTGCTTGAACCATCCTGCAACCTAGCAGAATATCCGGAAAATAAAAGAATAAACGATGAGCAGTGACGGTTTTCAATGACAGAATGACGCAAAGAACAGTGAATGGTATTTTTATTTATTTCTCTCTTGCGCTTCGAAAGTGAAAGAAATTCATATTTCTGAAGAACATAAGTGGGTTTAAACTTCAAATAAATGGAGGGTTTCGGAAACTTACTTTAAATGGCACACCTGTAAATATGAGATTAATGTTATGAGTCAACGAATGAAATTTCAAGGTATTTTACTTTGAACTTTCGATAATGTGATTTAGTTGTATGAAATTTGGTAAATATATTTAGGTAGGGGAATAAAAGGGAAGGATACAAAATGTTCTTTCTGGATAAGACTAGACCTATATCAATAAATGCAAATGGCCTATGCAAATTTACTAATTATGTTAATCAGGCTAATTGTACTGCCTCTACATGGAATATCTTCTTATGAATTAATGTGTTGTCTTTAAAAAGTGATTTACAATGTTGTGTTGCATCATTTTCAGGATTTTTAGATAAACAGTGAGAATGAAATCCATATATTGTACATATGCATTAGCTTATTATGCTAATTATGCTTTTTAAGACAATAGCATTACTTAAAAATAAGAACCTGCGTCATAAATTAATTCCTCGTCATAGAAAACAATTGAAAAGTAGTATTATCCATGTTTTTAGGCTTCCCGAATTAAGATAAGCAACATATTACATAATATTGTACATATCCTAATTTGATGATTATGCTAATTAGGCTTATAAAAAAGTTGCCCAAGGTTTCCAGGATGGCAACTAAGCTGAATTTACCTCTTAACCCATCTAGAACACGAATCAACAACAACAAACTTGTACTTAACAACTATTCCAGGTCATGTACATGGTATATGGTCCCGTCTATTGGACTAAAGGGGACGTTTTGGTGTCGTATAAAGATTTTTTCCAGTAATCGCCTGTAAGCATGAAATGTACCAACCACCAACAAAATCTGGCCTCAGATATGAGGGGTCCCCTGTTGCTTTATTGTTGTCAATATTTGTTCTACAAAGAGATGCTGCAGTTTATATACACGCTCAGTAAACGCCAAACGTCTTTGTTAAATATATTATTCAACGCACGTGTAAGCACTGGCTTATAATAGGGACTTTTAGATTTGCACGTCAACGTTACGTCGTCTCAGTCGGCGATCGAGAATGCGTCAACCTTGATTTTCCTAAATCTAGTACGGTATTAGTATGCCGCGTGCGCATAAAATATACAGTTCCTCAGGTATACAAAGGAACATCCTTTCCCTGCTATTTATATGTAAAAATCTGTTCTACACATTTTTACATAATAGTAGTGAAGGGGTGTTCTTTTGTCTACCACAGCAATTGTTGAGGGTAGAATGAGGAACTGTATATTTTGTCCTCTTTCTTTGTTCGTCATGGGTGTGGGGCGGGGGCATCGCTTCGTAGCCCCCAAATAATTTAGAAGGTAATATAACATTTATTTGTTGTTGTTACAATTGCCACTTTTGGTACAGGGCTTCCTTAGGACCTACTGAACGATATCAGGGTAGGAGCCCCCGGCAAGAATATCATATAAGGTGTGGGACAGGTGCGTCGCCTCGTAGTCCACAAATAATTTGTAATGTAATAAAACATTGATTTGTTGTTGTACAAACGCCATTTTTGGTACAGGGCTTCATTCGGACCTGCTGAATGATGGTAAGGTAGGAGCCCCCGGCATACATATTCATATACGGGTGATAGGGGGCCCATGGCGTTTGTACAACACCAAATCAATGTTATATTACCTTACACATTATTTGTGGACTACGAGGCGACGCACCTGTCCCACGCCCTTATATGATATTCTTGTCGGGGGCTCCTACCCTGATATCGTTCAGTAGGTCATAAGGAAGCCCTGTACCAAAAGTGGCAATTGTAACAACAACAAATAAATGTTATATTACCTTCTAAATTATTTGGGGGCTACGAAGCGATGCCCCCGCCCCACACCCATATATGATATTCTTGCCGGGGGCTCCTACCCTTATATCGTTTAGTATGTCCTAAGGAAGCCCTGTACCAAAAATGGCATTTGTACAACAACAAATAAATGTTATATTACCTTCTAAATTATTAGGGGGCTACGAGGCCACGCCCCCGCCCCACACCCTTATATGATATTTTTGCTGGGGGCTCCCACCCTAATATCGTTCAGTAGGTCCTAGGGAAGCCCTTTACCAAAAATGGCATTTGTACATCTACAAATCAATGTTATAAAATAATTTGGGGCCCCAAAAAGACGCCCCTGCCCCTCACACCCTTAAATTAATTTGTTGCCGGGGGCTCCTAGCCTAATATCGTTAAGTAAGTCCTAAGGAAGCCCTGTACCAAAAATTGTGCTTTTATCCGGCAAGTAACGATAATCGACAAATTTGACGCTAAGCCACCTGACTACACGTATAGTATGATCAATCGGCGTTCGTCGTGTTCTCGCCCACTCAATCTAAAAGTCCCTATTAGGGCGCGCTTGGAATTCAGCTCCAACCATAGAGTTGGTTCAACAAAGAGTTCAGTGCTCGCCCTATACGGAAGGTTTGATATTATCCTTTATTTTCCGGCATACTCCTTTAATCATGTTTTATAGGCTGTTCTTGAATATTCCACCAAAAGACAAATTATGTTTAAAGTGATTGTACACTGTCAAGGTATAGACCAGTTTTGGAAACGTCCCCTCTCAAAAAATGATATGGAAGCTCTTATTATCAATCATGTGAAAGAATATGCTTTTACTATAAATACGTGATGATACGAATTTTGCCGGGAAACCGCCTACTAATTGATATAGTTGGTAAATTATCTTATCGATCGAGCCTGGATAGATATTGCGAATGCACTTCATCATTGAACATTTGGGCGTATATTTATGCTTTTCGGGGAATTTAGGTTGAAGTTTTGCTTTCTAAACCTCTGAAGGCAATATTTAAACAACATTGAATGGATAAAAAAAACCTTGAACCGCAATTTTACCACTACCGGGCTATATCTTTAAGAATCATAATTCATAGATAGTTAGGTATTTATGTACTTTATGTTGGATTAGAAGACAACTTTATCATTGTTCCTTAGTGTATATATGTAATCTTTCACCCTTTTGCCCGCTCTTAAACGAGGGCGTACTCTATAGTCTGTAGCTATGTACACTACTTCAAAAACTTTTAAACACTTTCAAAAAACCTTGAGCGAACTCTTCCAGTCTCTGGCTGTATTAGGATAACAGATTAGACACCGTGCTACGCATTATGATTGATAAGGGTCTGTGTCTGCAAACGATCGTATGTATTATGGGGTTGATTGTGATACATATACATAAACGATGAATGGTGAATTGGCTTCATCGATGAGAAATGATGGCCCAATCTTCCCTTCCCCTCTTGAAGTGACCTCTTTCTCACTCTTTGTTGTCCTTTTCTTACTTTTCATCATAAAGGTAATTAGCCTATACCCTTAGGACATACCCATAATGACCAGACTTCATCGATGAGAAATGATGGCCCAATCTTCCCTTCCCCTCTTGAAGTGACCTCTTTCTCACTCTTTGTTGTCCTTTTCTTACTTTTCATCATAAATGTAATTAGCCTATACCCTTAGGACATACCCATAATGACCAGATTTGTAATGTATCACAACCCATCTTTTAGACAACCTTGAATCAATAACTTAGTATTTCTTCTATTATATATCATGTGTAATTGTTTAACATTCACGCACTTGACGATATACGCCTAACATAATAAAATGAATTATCTGCCAATGTTTTGTAAGCCCTACCATGTTTCACTTTTTACAAATCTTTTGCATTTCACTTGTAACTCTGAATATACTACACAATGTATTTAATCTGCAATTGTATATAATAAGTGTGGTAAAATAAGGTTTACATCTCACATTTTCATGTATTTCTACGATATTTCAACCTTCTCTATGTAATGTATGCTTTCTCATGCTTCTTAAAATTTAGAGCCATTTAATTCTAAATCACAATGTATAGCTGCAATTCAATTTTATTTATTTTTTGGATTTCGATTTTTAATGATCAAATTTATTTATTTTGGTATAGATGTTTTTTAACTTTGAAAGTGTTAGTGAGTCATTGATATATATCTAGATGATTGCTTGTTTTCAGTTTAATAATTATGTATGTGTAAGATGCAATGTATATCTCTCCTAATACAGTTATCTTCCATATCTCTCCCTCTCTCTTTCTATCTCTCTCACTCACTCACTCACTCTCTCCCTCTATCTTTCTATCTCTCTCCCCCACTCACTCTCACACACCACTTCTTTTAGTCTCTCTCTCTCTATTCAATATTCATATTCAAGTTTTCTTTTTCTCTTTTCTTTTCTCCTCCTATCCCGTTCTGTACCTTTTACATCCATTCAAATGACACTGACTATTTAAATCACGTTTATGTTTGTTGTTATCTCACGTACTAATTGTAATCGAAATGTAATTGAGGCCATCACACCAACAAATAATTACATTAGAAAAAGAATATGAATTGACTCTAAGAACCGCTTGTTTCAGTTGTGGAATTTCAAATGACACTGACTATTTATATCACGTTTATGTTTGTTATTATATCACTTACTAATTGTAATCGAAATGTAATTTAGGCCATCACACCAACAAATAATTACATTAGAAAAAGAATATGAATTGACTCTAAGAACCGCTTGTTTCAGTTGTGGAATTTTATTCAGTGCATTCTTCATATTGCCATGCATAAATTATTGTTCCATCTACGTTTAGCGGTTATAGTCAAACGAACACGCTTTCTACCCACAAACAAAAGATTTCGTCTCCGCCAGATTGTATAAGGTATGGAAAAGGTTTGTTTACTGAAAAATTACGTCAGCTGTCAAAACCAAAGTTTATTGGTAGCTTATTAAGATTTTAAACTGCACATTTTATTTGAAGAAATCCCAGCAATGGGATCGTAGCATCACTGCGTGTGCTCCATCTTGTTCATGGTTAACTTAATTGCACGAACGTGTAGTGGTTTCTGCACCCATTTGATAAAAGAGGATAGTTCTTGCACTGGAACAGACGCACAGATTGTCATTGCACTTAAAGGCCTACACAATTAGAATAGGGAAAGGGTAACAACAGTATTAGGGTTACTTTATGTTATTTGCACTAAACCAAAAAGATAAAAAGGACAATCGTTGCATTTCATTTGTCTTATGATTTACATGTGTTAAATTATAGAGCCTCAGAAAGAAAGAAGGGAGGGAGAAATAGGAATATACTACTTTATAATTACGCATGTAAAATCAGATGAAGTGACCAATAGAAGAACATAACAATATAAAATATAATAGTGTGTAGGTACCGTACAATGCAATACAAAATATTATTGTGCCATACATCTTACAACCTAATTCAAGAATTTGCATGATTATTTGATAAAATATGCATAAAAGTCATCAATTCTAATCTATCATAAGAAAGTTATGATAATTCATAATCCGTGTATATGCATTACGTTTTCAACGACAAAACGAATAATATCAACGACTACATTCTATGATGAACAACATTTATGATACATTATAAGTTTACTAAAGTCCATTTTTAAAATTATCTCAACATCACAAATTAAGATTGGAATTATAATACCAAAAGGGTTGGATGAATTCCTTAAAACAAAATTATATTAGGTATTACTCAATATTTCCAGTATAAATTTAAATCGTTTAATATTTCATTCCGTTACAAACCAGCAAATACAATGTTCATACAATGTCATGTAGATGTTCATGTGATAAAAATAAAGATGTTTATATACATTGAAATATATATATATTATACAGTTATTGACTGGCAGGGGGTGTAATATAACATTATTTGGACCGCTGAAGGGAGTTATATTTCCCAAGTGGTTATATTTTCCCGAAGCGCGCAGCGCTGAGGGTAAATATGGTCACGAGGGGAAATATAACTCCCTTCAGGTCCAAAGAATGTTATATACCCCCTGCCAGTCAATAACTGTTATATTAGATAGCCCTTTTTTGTGGGGGGGGGGGGGTCCAAAAAAGTTTTGCCCGAAAAAAAAAATTCCCCTTTTTTTTCGGAAATTACGGAAAAATAATCTGTCGAGATAGTTCAAGAAAGAAAAAAAAACCTTACAAAAAAAAAATTATAAAAAAAATTTTGGGAAAAAAAAATCGAAAAAAAAAAATTCTTACCCAAAAAAGCATTTTTCGGGAAAAAAAAAAAAATTACCCAAAAAAGCATTTTTTGGGAAAAAAAGAAAATGTGGAAAAAATAATTTCAAGGGAAAAAAAAATTCATGAAAAAAAAATATTGAAAAAATTAAATGACCCTCGGTAATGGTGTAATGTGTGTAATTGGTGACATACAGTCCTCAAGAGGGCGACATGCATTGATTAAAAATATATTCATTTCACCAGCTGGTTAATATAACACCGAAAAGTGACCGGCCAGGAAAATATAACAATTTGGATCCTCACAATTGATATCACGTGACGAGCTCTGGACCAATCACATCTCGGTATCTGTCTAAGCTATCTAATATATATATGTTAATTAAGTAAATTTGCGTAAGGCTGTGACAATAAATGAAAGGAAAAGGAAGCAATTGTGCTCAACTTACAAGAGTCTTATTTCAGAGGTCCGAATTTTACATGTCTAGCAGTATATGTTTCTAAAATCAAATTATTCGTTTTTATTATTATTATTATTATTATTATATATATATTTTTTTAAATAAATTATATGATGATTCAGCCGAATCAATAGATAGTTAATACCTGTTCAGTGCAAAACTCTTTCTTCATTATCTGGTGTTTTTTGTTACAACCTTAGTACCTTACATATGCATTGGATTATACATATAAATAGTTTAATTCCAAAAGGAGCTACATCCATTTTTGTAATTTCGGAGAAAAGGGAAATTGTTAACAGATTTTGTACAGGCGTCTATGGAAAAGTGATATTAGAAGGTGCATTTTTTCATAATTGCTCCCAAATTTAGGTAAATAATGTTGTTGAAAGATGGGTACTTATGTCAGCAATGTTCTGATATCAATAAGTCAAATTTCATCAAATGTGGATTTAGCTCCTTTTGGAATTAAGCTCTTCATTAACCGTAATAAAGAATGTGCGGCCTTCTGTTGATATTCTTTTGATAGGCCTACTCAGTAGCAAAGAGATGTGATACAATCATGAAAATAGTGGTTTAAAGAAAATAACACGACTCATAAACCGTGTTACACTGTACTTTGTACTTAGGCTTACACTGTACTTTCTTTAAAATGTTGGATATCGTATGTTCTCGAATTATATTTTAGTTTCTTCTAAATATTCTCGATATTTTCAGAAGTCAAATTATCTACTAAATATATTTTTCAGTTACACAACGCAAATAAACCTCTTTATGCAGATCGTTACCAACTTTGATCTACAAAACGACGATGGAAGTTTCCTTTAAAAAAAAATCAACAACAAAAAAAAAAATCGATATTTGGCATTAAGTGGGATCTTTGTATTATTTCTCATGTTGCATTGTTCATTTGTTAGCATACACAACTTTAGATTTACCCATTGTGTCACTCTGCTTTATCATTGGGAAAAGACCATGAAACATAATCGGCATAGGCGGCATAGATATTTCATTTCCATATAATTATGTAGTGGTTATTTTATCATCATCTTCTTGTGCTCTGGAAAGGGTAGTAATATTATGAGGACCATCTGATTCCTTTTTAGCGGCCTTATTCTGTAATTAACATACGCAGACTGAAACTCCTTTCGAGTAAAACTAAGACTTATATAATCACGGTGTTGGTCGACTTGCAGCGCCTTGTATTCTGTAATTAACATAAACAGGCTCAAACTCCTTTCGGGTAAAACAAGGACTGACATAATTATTGTCTGGATCGTTTTGCACTGCATTTTTTTCTTTCATGTCTGGGTCGTTTTGCACTGCATTTTCTTCTGTCATGTCTTTATTCACATACACAGCCTCAGATTCCTTTCTAGTAAAACTAGGACTGACGTAGTCGTCATCGTCTGTGCGAGGAATAGGCTTCAAGTCCATGCAGTAGCTCGTAGTCGATTTGGAATCGCGAGGCAGGTGTTCCTGTGTTATTTCAGCATCGTCTCCCTGGTCCATCTACAAAAATGTGTTCAAGAAAAATACTTTTCAAGTAAATTTTAAAATGAAAATCAATATCATGTATATCACTTCATTATTCAAAGTATCATCATCGTTTTGTATCTTATTCATTTTCCTTCACTGGATGCCTGGGCCTTTTTTCATTCATTTGTGAGCGAACCAAACAGTCCATATCGAATGACCATACAGCATAGCATACATGACAAACAAATAGTGAAAATAAAATGTATGAACAAATATCAATATTATGACTGGGTATGTAATCCAACAGCTTGTGATTCAAAGAGGCGGAGAATTTACAAACAACTGACTATCTTTTAAAAAAGGGCACGTATATCTAGTAATAATGGTGCCCGGGGCAAACAGCAACATTTCGAATTCATTTCGAGCCGAGGGATTTGGCTATGATTTAGCTGGACCCTTTTTTTTTGTTACAGATGTTAAGTTATGAAATTTTATCCTATTTTGGGGGAACAAGAATCAACAAGATCCTGATGATACTTATTGGCCTGGACGCAAATAACTCTTAAAATACGTTTGTTATGCTCTGTTACGTATTCCCCATTCCTTTGGGGTGCAAAAGCACCAGATACTAAAGATATATATGCGGGGAAGTAAAGAGACCGAGCTTCATAAATACTTTTATATTCTGCATCCAAAATTTGTTGGCTTTTGATTGGTTGAGAGCTCGTCACATGACCAAAAATATTTGACCTATTTTTAGAAAGTACTATATGAGAGTACTATTTTGGTTTACTATTTGGGAGTTGAAAAAAAAATGTGAATTTTTTTTTTTTTAATTGAATCAATCTTTTTTTTCAAATCTTAATTTAATGAAAAACAGAATTTTTTTAAATCTTTTTAGATAAAAATTGACATTTTTTTTGTTCGAAATTTTTTTTCCCAAAAATGTTTTTTTTTTTTTTTTTTTAAATAAATTTTGATGCAGGATATAAAATCAATATACCATGCCTTCTATTCGAGGTACTGGTTAAACTATGTGCCTCGGTGACTCCAAAAGTACAATTTGCTTCGGGGCTGCGCCCCTCGGCAAATAGTACTATTGGAGTCACCTCTTGCGCATAG
>JAVYIG010007312.1:0-103873 GCA_035222895.1 Strongylocentrotus droebachiensis
AGTTTGTTTTATAGTAAAAGGTTTCATTTGGTCAAAGGCCTATTACACTGTTGCTCATAAAAATGGATTTCTTTTTTTTACCCCAATATATGGAATGATTTTGACAATGATTTATTCCTAATAGATCTAAATAATAGTTTACATTCTCAGATTTTATTGAATAATAATTTGCAAGTGTTTGTTTTGCGTGACTGCTTACACATCTGTATGCTACTATGCTAATCAACTAGGGGTCCTACGCCATTAAGTCATAACTGACAGTAATGAGATTATACTTCACAAAAGGACAATAATAATAGCACATCGACACGGTTTTGATCCTTGGGCCTCACAGTTACGAGGCCATTACTTTGCCACTTAATCACGACTGTATGCAGCGGGGGCTAGGGTGGGGGCAGCCCCCACAAATATAAAAAAAATAAGAAAATTCAATAAATTATCAATAATTCATTGCATTTTTCTCCGGTCCCCAACAGGAAAAATTCCTCTGTGCGGTCATGCATTATGGTTCAATGCATGGCCACACAGAGAATTTGGCAATCATTGCTACAGGTAGGCCTACAAATAGATTTGTAACAGTAGAAATGCCCCTTTTTCTGCCTTTTATGGCCCTCACGAAGTAAAGCATTGGCGATGATATAATCAGGCTTTCCTGTGAAAACAAACAAAATTATTATCATGATGTAATTTTGTGTAGAATGCGTACCTGCTCTTGAAAATGCCATGGTGTGAAGATCGCAGTTATTTTTTTCACGGTAAAACATTAAAGCATGGTCGACCTCAGGCACGGATCTACGAGGGGTTTAGGGGGTTTAATCCCCCCCCCCCTTAGGCGGCCCCCCAAAAAAATAACGCACACTGGAGAGAAACCCTTTCAAGTGCAAAGACTGTGAGAAGATATTCAACTCATCTGGTAACTTAACCAAACACATGATAACTCTGGATATAACTGTGTATTAAATTGTTACTTGATTAAAAAAGACGTTATCATGCACTGCTTTTGATGGTCTCCAATGTGTTAGTGGATGCTAAGAAAACGTCCCTTACGGGGGTTCAAAAAGACCCCAAAAAATCGCCTCGCTGCTACGCCGCTCGTGGACGATGCTCCGCAGCGTCATTAGGTCAAACTGTTTAAACTGTTACTTGATTTAAAAAGGCGTTATCATGCACTGCTTTTTATGGTATCCATTGTGTTATAACATGCCTGGAAAGCATCACTTACGGGGTTCAAATAAACACCAAAAATAAAATCGCCATAAACCTGGGTAAAGGCATGGGGAAATCAAGATCTCGGGGATAAAAGGGGAAATAATGGAATAAAAATGTATAAAACAATTGATAAATAGTGAAGCAATGACGTCACACACCAATAACCAATTTGGCAATTTGTGTATTGATTTTCATTGCTCCATAGTTTGTCATACTTTCTACAAAATTCATAACTTCCTTATTTGTGATCCGATTTTCCCCACACTTTTTTTGCTCTGTTTCTCCTGTTTTCTGCATCTATTGAAAGCATGTTATTTTTGCAGTGGACTTAGCCTTTAATCAATCTTAACCTAAGCCATTTCGTTAAAGGGCTAATTGAGTTTTGGTTTAGAGGGTGCTACACAAAATATTTTTTTATGAGATAACGAAAAAATTAGTGTCATATTTGCAAGACTCAAAATAGCGTACACTTTAAATGACACAATCATTTTTGTTTGATCAAATTCAGTTCAGAAACGGCTGAAATATTCATAAATATAACCATTTCTAATATTTGTGGGGCGCCACAAATATTTGATAATTTTGAACCAGCCTTTGAAAAAACGAGATAGCGCGAACGTTGGCTTTTTGTTGGCCTATTCGTGTTGATTATAATACCCACAACCAGCCGGCCCGTGTATTGTTATTATTATTGTTGTTATTACTCGAATTTAACGGTCACCGTCTTATTTTGAAAGCGGAGCTGAATTGGTATGATCGGATTTAATCTAAATTTCACACATTTTGTTGTCTAATATTACCTTCATAGCAATGTTAGATCCTGAAAGGGCACTAAAAATGTCATAATAAGAATAAGAGAGATAACCATGCACTTTGAAGGCATTTGCGGTCTTAAACAAGAACTCAACTGTCCCTTTTAAACTCACCTTAGAGTCACATTAAAGATAAAGACCAGTTATGGTCATGCGATTGCATTGTGAAAGAAACGTTGTGGAATCGATCAGAAAAGGTTGATCAAGTATTGGTGTATACTGCAAGGTTCTACAATCATCAAAATGATATGAAATTTAGCCCAGTCTTGGTAAAGTTACAAGCACTGTACACAGAAAGATGTATATGGGACTACTGAGACACGTGCGTGACACGTGCGTTATATCTATCAGGTCCAAATAAATTTAATTAGTAGGCGGTTTCTTGGCACAATTTATGTGATCACGTATTAGTCAGAACATATTCTTTCACATGATTGGTACTAGAGCTTCCGTTTCATTTTTTTGAGCCGGGGAGGGGGGGGGGGGGGCGTTTCCAAAACTGATCTTTACCTTTAATGTTCATTCCGTTATGATTTTGACCGAATTTGAATAGCCTTCTCAGGGATTTGGCAATGTTTGAAAGAATTAATGTGAAAGTCCAACATTCTTAACCGTATTATTATGAACAAGAGATAACATTTTGTGGAGTGTGTAAAAGAGTTCAATTCAATTTGATCATCTTGTGCGGTCAAAAAAAATTGTGATAAAATACGATAAATGTTTATCATTGATATTTTGATAATATAGAGCATGGTGTAGACAGAAATAACATTATTTTGTTGTAAAACAGCAAAATGTGCTTTTTATTTTTTATTTATTTGTAAAACATAATAAAAGTTATTAAAATGAATTAAGAAAGTAAGACAGGAACCCCCCCCCCCCCCCAAAAAAAAAAAAAAAAAAAAAAAAAAAAAGAATAAGAGTATCTTCAATTAAAAAAATAGCAACGTTATCTAATTGTGTATTTGCATCGGGCAGTTACGTCATTTAGTGGAGTAATGAGGAATTCATAAACTTAATGCTCTATCCACCCCCTCTCTCTCTCTCTCTCTCTCTATGTCTGTCTGTCTCTTTCTCTCTCTCTGCCTTTCTCTCTGTCTTTGTAAATCTCTCTCTCTCTTCACCATCTCTTTCTATCTCATTCTCTTTCATATTCTCTCCCTTCCCCCTTTCTCTTCCTATCTACCCCGCTTCATCTCTGCCTCCCCCTCTCTCCCTCTCTCCCTCCATCTCTCCCTCCATCTCTCCCTCCCCCCTCTCTCAATCTTTCTCTCTTTTTCTCTCTCATTCTCTCCCTTCCCGTTTCTCGTTCTATCTTCCCCTCTCCCTATCTCCCTCCCCCTCTCTCTCTCTCTCCCCCCTCTCCCAACCTTCCTCTCTCTTTCTCTCCCTCCATCTCTCCCTCCCCCTCCCTCAATCTGTCTCTCTCTTGCTCAGAGTGATGCAGCGTTCATGTGGATAGGGTTTCATGACACCACATCAGATTTCAATCATGAGTGGATAGACGGGACGGACAGTGGCTAAGCCGATGGAACAGGCCGAGAGGACTGCACCGAGATAGTATTCTCTCGCTTTGGTTATTGAAACGATGTGCCTTGTACGTCCACCCGACATAATTATTTCGCATGTAAACTACCTTCTTGGTCATAGAAGTACGACTCAAGAGGGTCAGGGGCGGGGTCTAGCTGCAGCCCCCGATTTTATTCAAATTTCAAATAATCAGACAACTGTCATCTCATTTTTTGGTAGAGAGGGTGATCATCTTCAAGTTCGTTAATAATTACCCCAATGGTCTTTTCGTCATGACCGCGTATTGCGTTACAGTGTCCTAATGAATAGGCCAAATTCATGATGTAATTTAATTTATCTATTTAGTGCTTTCGTTACAGACTATTTAATTCACCTTTAAAGACCTTGTATTTCTATAAAGTCAGAAGGCGAATAGCACACATTATGTGTTGCTAGGTAGGACAAATATTATGGCTTAATTATCATACTTAGCAACAGGTAATGTATGCGATTCGCATTCTGAGTATTGAAATACAATTATTCGGCTTAACAGGTGAATCAAATAATTTGTAACGAGGCACTACTAACAAAGAGTTATGTATTAAATGCTATTACATCACAAAAATAGCCGAATGTGAAATTAGATTGCGAGTTTGTAAAAGACCGAATGTGAATAATTAAACAGGCCACAGCATGATATATTTGTTGCATTGATTTGTACGGATACACATACAAACATCGATTCGAAACACATTAGTATGAATGCGTAGTTCTGTGCATCACTTGAATTTATTGAAGGTACAATAAGAGGTGAATCGTGCAGTAGCGGCTCTTACTAATTAATGTGAGAGAGTACGTCTATCTTTGTTCATCAACCATCAATAATTGTTTCCCCCTCCCCTGCCAATACTTGACAACAGTTTATGTAAAGTGTGCACAAAGAAATTGAATGCCTTTCTATATCCAGACACGAAATCATAAATTTCTAAAGAAAATCGAAGATTTCACAAATTCCTTCTGTGGGCACTGAATAGAGAATGTGCCGTCAGAAAAGTTCGTGAGAAGTCTAACGTTATTCTACGTAGCATTGCAATAGCGCGCTGTCATTAATCGGCTGGCTTTATGGTTTCTTTCCGGCAGCCAATCACAGCCCGTAAATCTTGGCGTTCCAATTGCCCAATTGTTCCTTTAGCTTCCGCCTATATTTCCCGATTGCTGCTCTGTTCGTTTTTACGATTTACTCCGATGAGTATAAGACGTAAAGCTTTATATTATGTCTGTTTTCGTTGCTATTTTTTTATTTGGCAGTACCAATCATCTCTTTACATTTATAATGCTTCATTTGCAGTTTATAATTCGTGTATGTTCGTGTAACATTCATTTATGTCCCTCTCAATCCCGACAGTGAAGAACAGGTTACTGGAATTACTATTACAACAAGATACATGCCTAAAATATTCACATATAACACAATCGCAGTTATACATGTATCTTTGACAAATCAACATTTAGGCAATGTCAATAGCTTTGTACTTCACATTTTGAAACGTGGGAACATGATTATGACGTATAACGTAATCCAAACATGATTCCTATGGGAAATATAATAGGTATAATTAAAATTGCCCTTGTCTAACTTTCTCGAAAATAGTTGCGATCCTGTTGAATATAGTTAGTTCAACCTTAATAAAAAATGCTTTAAAAAAATACTTTTTACTGTATGAAGTACTATACTCTGAACCATTCAATGTTTTTATTCTGGTTAAAATAAAAGCATGTGTTTACAACAAAATATATGAGGTTAAAACAGAATAAAAATTTCTTTTTTTCCACTGATACGACATGTTTAAATTGTATACATTAAAGAGAAGGTTGAGTTCTGGGAAGAGGTAAAAAATAATTTGTGAGCGTTATCATTGTTATTATGCAAGGGTGGAAGAACATCAGATTAAACATGTTCCCTGAAAAGCATGGCTCTTCAAATGCCTTCATATTCTAAATATGACATGAAACATCGTAAAAATCCGGGGTAGGTTTTTTTTCCCCATGTGCTCGTGTAGTCCCATATACATCATCCTGTGTACAGCGCTTGTAACTTTGCCAAGATTTTGCCAAATTTCTTATCATTTTGATGATTCCAGAACCTTGCAATACACACGAATACTTATATACTAGATGATCAACATTTTCTGATAGATTCCACACCGTTTCTTTCACAATGCAATCACATGACCAGAACTCAATTTTATCTTTAAGATTAAAGCTAGTGTACATTCATAGTGATCGTGCAAATAATTTTGAGAACAAAAATACACATGGGTATAACCTTGGAACACAAGTTGGACTTCTCCGCAATAAACAACGCTTTGGTGGTAACAAGTAATACAAAGTGTTGATTTAAACAATTTGAATTCATCTGAAACTTTTTGATCTTATAAAAAGATGTTAGAGGAATATTTGTTACCAATCTCCAATGCTGGAATACCGATATTTTTTAATTAAAGTGAATTAAACAGAAATTAATGAATCGATTATTAATTCCAAGTTGTCAGTATATAAAGTGAGAGGAGGGAAACAGGGGAAGAGAAGGGGAGGGGGATAAAGATGAGAGGGATACAGAAAAGAGAGAGAGAGAGAGAGTGATAGAGAGAGAGAGAGAGGTGAGAGAGAGATGAGAGAGATAAGAGAGGTGAGAGAGAAAGAGGAGAGAGAGTTCGTGATGAGATAAAGAGAGAGCATAACAAGTCAGAGGGTTACAAAAGGGAGACTAAAGTAAGGGATATAGAGAAAGAGAGAGAGAGAGAAAGAGAGAAGAGAGAGAGATGAGGGAGAGAAAATATAAATTAAGAGGGTTACAGAAAGGGAGAGTTATTTTATCTCTAATGATATATTCTTTTTCATTTATTTTTCTATCATTTTTTCTTTCTGTCTTTCTCATGTGATGCTCTTTTTTTCGTTTTATCTTTTTTTTTCTTCTATATTTCTCATTTTTCTTTGTTCTGTCTTTCCTTATATTAGTGTTTTATTTTCCTCCTTTACTTCTTATCTTATCGTTTGTTTTATTATTCTTTCATTTTTTAGTCCTATCTCTCTTCATGTTATTCTTTGTTTTTCAATCACTCATCTTCTCTTCTTTCTTTCCAATATCTAGTGTTTATCATTTTCTCTTTCCAAATTGTTTTCATGTTATTTTTTGCTTTTTCTTCTATCATCTCTTATGTTATTGTTTATGTGTTGCTATCATGATATAAATCTTTCTTCCTATCATATTTTATGTTATTCGTTGTTTTTCCTTCTATTATCTACTCTTATGTTATTCTGTTTTCCTTCTATCAAATTTTATTATGATATTCTTTGAGTTATTATTCTATCACTTTCTCTTTATGTCTGTCCTTATTTTATTCTTCGTTTCTTCCTTCTATCATATAAAACGCAATCGCAACCTTACATGTATATTTGAAAAATCAACATTCAGGCTATTTCAATAGCGTTGTACGTCACATTTTGAAATTACGGAACATATTTATTACGTATTACATAATCAAAGCGTGATTTCTATGGGATATATCATCGGTATTAAAATTGCCCTTTAGTTAATTTTTCAAAAACAATTGCGATCCTGTTTAATATATTTAGTTCAACCTTAATAAAATAAAAATGCTTTCTTTTTTACTTTATACTGAGGGAAGTACTATACCATTCAATTCTTTTATTCTGTTTAAAATAAAGCATGTGTTTGCAACAAATATATACAAGGTTAACACAGAATAATGGTACGACATGTTTAAATTGTCTACATTAAAATTAAAAGCAAGTGTATATTCATGGTGATCGTGCAAATAATTTGAGAACAAAAATACACGTGAATTACTTCCAGGCAGCTGGCGGGCGCAATACACAACGATTTGCTGGTAACTAGTACATATTTAAAGGGATTGGGTAATTTGCCTCAGATTCTAAAAAATCCTGGATTTTGCTCATGCTGCAATCATAAATATAAACCTTTAGGTCCTACATGGTTCCTATGGCTTTTACAAGCCAATTGCTTGTCTGATTTTCTATGATTGGAATTAAACAAATCAGAATTCGTTTTCCTAACGTTTTTTGTATAATACTACGGTTTATTGGGAGAAATGAGTATGGTAAAACCGGTCAATCACAATTTTTACTTTTTTTGAGGCACTTCATTTTCATTTTGAAGCGCAATTTGTGTAAGGCTTCAACATTAACACGTAGGGCTATGCATCTCAGATTTAACATTGTTACGCGATGCCTTTAAAGGTCGTGTATCCATTTTGCAGCCAATATCAAATTCTGTAGAACTTTGCAGGAATTATGAATTTGTCACGTTTGTCATATCTGTGAAATGTAAACGTAAGCATTGTCGTAGTTTTCAAATTACGCGGGAAACCCGTTTACTTTCCAGGTCAGACTTTTCTTTGGTAATATACAATGATCTGTAAAGGGTACATGAGCATTTGTACACATCCATAACCCAGTTCTCGTAATGGCCAAAATTAAAGTGATTGAATCTTTGCGCAGCACAAAACGTACGACCTGAAAAAAATACTATCATATTGAACAACCGCGACCGCCAAATTCGATTCGACAACTAACGGTCGTTATTTTCACACATAAATACAATTTCAAACCCTTCTGTTTTGAGAGAAGTTCTAAATTAGTACTATCTTTCAAATGCCACTGGAATTAAACATTTTCATTTGTTTGGCCTGCAAAAAGGACTTTAATCTTGAACCAAAGCGAAACAAATTCTCGAAATTAGCAGTTCTGTAGAGGGAAATGGACAATCTTATGCCAATATATTATATTATAAATAGAATAAAATAAAGATATATCAGCACATTCCAACTAACAGTCTTTCTTAACGATTGCTTTTTTTCTGTACAATGTGCATATAAAGTTATGTAAACAAAGCTTAATCTATGACAAAGTATTTATTATCAAACATCATACTATTTCTGTACTCATCATCGCTCGCTAAAGCCTGAGTCACACTAGAGCTACGACCGATCGTCGACTACCGATAACCACAGGCCAGCCGGAGATTGGGAAAGACTTTTACTGACCATGCAGACTAGTCACTGAAAGGTTTGCTCTTGGTTGTCCAAGGATAGGCGACAGTTCTCAAATTGATTGGCGACTGATCGCCTTAATATATCTTCAGTGCTTGACGACTATTTTCAGGCGATATTTTGTTGAAAAAAACGACAGCTGATCGACGAATGGTACACGACTAGTTGCCGATTAATCTCTTAACTTTCACTGAATGTTGAAAACTAGTAAGGAATTATAACCGTAGACACTTTGGATTTGTTATTGTTGCTTTTACTGCTAGTTTATAAATTTAGTTTTGCATTTTTCCATTGAAAGAAAAGAGCGAGAAAAAAATTATATGAAAAATATGAATATTAAACACTTATACAGAGTCCTACCCATGTGTTTGCTATTTCATATGACAAACTGTTTAAAAGCTTTAGCAGGCTAGTGAAGATACCAAATGTCAGTCCATGAGTAAAATAAAATCTGATTTATTAATATATACATGTTACTCAATTATGCTACTGGCTGTTATATTGGGGGGGAAATTACCTCCCCTTCATAATACACCCTAGATTTAGTTTTATAGATGTTCCAAAAAGAAAAGTAATAAAAAGATGTCATGGTTATGTTTTTAACAAGGCAGCCACTTGAAAATAGATATTAAGAGACTACTTTTGTTCTTATTTGTCATGTTTCTGTAGACGATTTTCCATTATCCCTCACACAGTATATACTCCCCGTTTCCTTTCCTGTTCGATTACCTACTACATTTCCTCTGTTGTCTGCACGCAGTTTCGCCATCTTCATTCTAGCTTCTATTTAAACCTTTTTCATCTATCTCCTTTTCTGTTTTGTATGATTTTTTTCTGATCAAAACATAATAATAGGCTTCAATGCAACATACTTATTCGTCTTTGAACTAATAGCCTGCCATAAGGCTGCATGCACGCTATCGCTATAGTGCTTTGTACATGCGAGAGAGCTTTCGCTCGACTGCCATGTGCGTGCACTGCAGCATTCGTAATAGCATTTATTGTTCATGCTCATTGGACTGTGCTGTGTGTTTTACACTCGCCATTCATAGAACCACCACGTTAATCAGATTATCTCAAAAAAAACCTGGTACGGGGGGATTTGGGGCTTGACACAATGGGGATTAGCCCTGTGGCATGATAAGAGTTAAAAAAAAATTATGAATATAAAATAAAATCTCACCAAATCTAAACAAATACAATAAGCAAAAAGTGTATTATGTGTTTGCATCATTATTACCCCCCCCCCCCCCCAAGTTTAAGCTTGCCGACCGTCGTAAGAACATCGGCCATTGTTCTCCGACGAGTTATTTGTTATTGTCGATCGATGACTGACCACCTGCTAACAATTCGCCAATATTGCCATGAGCTGTCACAAATACGAAAATATATGATGATGGGGAGTTCGTACAACACTCTGCAACCGATCTGCAACTGATCGCCCTATACAAATTATTTCAAATTGGTTGTCGAGCTTGTCGAAAGTCAGCAACCGGTCGTACGCCTAGTGTGACTTAAACTTTATCCATAACATCATGTCAAGTCGAATATATTCTCTAGAAAATATCAATTCCTCTATATTTACAGCTAGACATACATTATCATACACAAGTGAGTATATACCTAACAAAATAGTTTGATATAACTTTTTACAAATTTGGTTACGTCAGAGGCAATGGTAAGTTTTGGTAATCTATCATGATAGATTTAAAGGTGCAACATATTTTTTCAATAAAACAGTGTAATGCAGAAAGGAACCTAAATTCAATATTTAACATTTTTCATATTAAAGGTGTTCTCACTTTTCTGGAATACTCCATGTAGCTTCATGTAAATCTCGTTATTTAATAATCCTCATTAAAACAGTGTAGTGCAGAAAGGAGCTTAAATTCAATATTTAACATTTTTCATGAGGTGTTCTCACTTTTCGGTAAAACTCTATTTAGCTTCATGTAAATCTCATTATTTCATGATTCATTCCAATCTTAGATTCATCAATCTCTCTCTTTTTCTTTACTTTGGCATATTTGCCCTCGCAATCATATTGAGTATGATGTCGATGTTTCCATCATTCTCCAGAATGGTCGTCAGATCGTCATCACGTGATTCATGGAAAGTCAGAGATGAGTCTAGCACTACAAAAGCGTGTATGATTCTTCCTGCACCATCCTGTAAAAAAAAAATTAATAACACCTTTTAGTCAATAATTTCAAATCTTACTTTACCTAAATTAAGTTACCTGTTGGCTAGATTAGTTACCTGTTGGCTTTTTTTCTTCAAATAATAGAAAAGGGTATAAACAGATATATATTGTTGTGTTCCTGTGAAGTTTGTCCCTCACTACATCTTTTATAAAAACAGGATCACAAGACTTCGTGAAATCAAATGATGTACAATGCCATTGAAGTTACATTTCATTAATTTTTCCAAAGTCATTACGATCGTGTGAACAGTTTTAATGTAACTTCCAAAACAAATCTCAAACTTACTGTTTGGACGGCAATTTGATGCAAGTTGAGTATGACGTTATTCCATAGCCCGGACTCCTTCATTCTTTCCACAGCCTTTGTGACGTCACGTTGAATCACATCGACTTCTAAGCGTCCAAGAGATCGTTGGTTACGTTTCACCCATTCGATCAGTCGCTCGGGTGAGGGGCTGGGCAGAGACGTGAATGCTGAGATGATTGAAGTGTCGTCAAAAATACTGGCTTCTGGAAGGGATCAATGAGTTATCAGAAACATCCATTAAATGAAGGAAAAAACTGCTGAGCCCCGTAAAACAAAGTTGCAGTCATTCGCAAAATGGCAATGGTCAATCAAGATCAATATTGCACTCAAATATTGTTTAAAAGGCTAACCATTTACCAATCACAATCGTTGTTTCAAATTTGCAATTGATTACAAACATTTGTGTTACGGGACCCTTTGGTAAGACAGCGTGAAACGCGCTCCCAAAGATTTTCAAGAAATCAACTCGAGGTCAAAGTTGTCAAAAAATACTGTCCCCTGAGAAAGGATTAATATATTTATGGGCAAGTCAAATATACGTTGCCAAATCAATAAACATAAATTGACATATTAAGAATAATCTAATTCTATTCAATGTTTTGTCTGACTCATGATCTAGTAGGGCTATCAGCTCGATACACCCATCAGATATACTGGGATTATACAGTGCATCCCAGAAAAAACGAAACCGAGATTTATCGATGTTTTATCATAACTTAATCGCAATTATGATTAATAAATGACACATATTTGTAAAGCTTAGATCCTCCTCTTCCATTTTTAATGCAAATCACAGTTGACAAAAGACTTAACTATATAACAAAACAAAGCATGTCAGTCATTCAATTTCAGTTCCTGAGAATGACGACGATCATGAATCGATTGGTAAACAATTCAAACCGTCACCAAGACTATAATCAAAGTTTTCTTTTTACCCCTGTACACTATGTAAGCATTCTGACGTGGCACCCAATTAGAATTGCTCACACAAATCTTGTTCGGCTGACGTAATACGTCATTGTAAGGGCACATTTCAACAGGGGACGACAAGGCTATGATTTAAAGTTCCAGGTCCTATGGGTGCCTATGTATCGACATAGTCGACTTTGACGATCAGGGAAAAACAAAAATATTAGCGTTGATCATCAACCAAACTGTCTTTTACAAGCTGAAATAGTGAAATCTGTGACAGGATCAACATGTGAAAATACTAGATGTGGCACGCGTTCAGATGGTCGACACACTTCACTAGATAATCCATTGAGAGATATCAGTCCTTACCCATAGTCTTTTCCTCGTACTTCATACTTCGACTCTCAACTGATTTCTGCTTCCTTTGGCGAATCGATACAAGAGTGTAAAGATATGGATTAAGAGACGAGTTGACGGGTAGCACAAAGACTGCTGTCCATGCGTATACCTTCAAAGTAAACAAATATATTAATCGTTATGATAATGGACTGTACATTGTATAGCAAGTCAAATTAACTCTCAAGTATTTTCATGACGTAAACAGAAAGGAACACCGTTGTGCTACTTCGATGACTATAAAACAGCGGACATGAGTTGGTCTTTAAACAATTCAGCTTGAAAAGGGTTTACAATTTTCTGAATAAATGTCTTTCCACTTTGGTATTTCCTGAGGTAATACGGCCTGATCTTTCCAGCAACTCAAACATGACTCATCTTCCCTACGAGTGTCGGATGATAGCCCGTGGTTTGACCAACGATCTAACAGACCGAACAACACATCCCCCAAATAATTATCTATAAGTGACTTTGTCTACGACCACATTATTAGAAGTGTGGTAATGGCAACTCACCTGTGCAGAAATTGTCAGAGTTCCACTCGCTGACATCAAGCCCATGACGATGATTGGTAACCAACAAACAAGGTCTGTACCAACAACAAGCGCCATCCTAGATGCCAGCTTGATGTTTTCAGCCAATCGCATATCCTCCTTAGACTTGTTCCTTTTCCCGACGATCCGCTGCTTCGACATCTGAAACATGCAGTAGATGGAGATATAACATAGGAGGGTCACCAGGAACGCCACGAAGTTGACACCAATGAACAAGGAGATGGAGTAGTGCCATCCTGCAGGACGATCGACTGTTAGGGGTAGAGCCAGACAGACTCCTGATTGACCGTAGAACTTCCCTTCGACGAAAGCCGGGATAAGAGTTGGTAGAATGCCAAGGAAGGCGGCGAGGGCCCAGATGATGAGCTCAACTACTCGGGCATTACGGACAGAGAGATGTAGGTGCAGTTTAAATGGCGCCACCACATGGACACACCTATCAATGCTTATGACCGTGATCAGAAACACCGAAGCCTCACTGGAGACAACGGAAGTGATACCTGCAACCTTGCACAGGATACTATCCTTCCAATCATCAGCATGAGCAGCATAGTTCCCTTGATAATAGACATCAGCTGACGCTATGGAAATCATGTACAAACCCATCAAGAAATCAGAGACGGCTAGGTTAGTGATCAGACTTGATTGGACGGTCGTATGTCGGCCCCATCCAGAATTGACGAGTCTATAGCCAACAACAAGGACGTTGCCAATAAAAGCACTGGTCCCGAGAATCCAGATAAAGATTCGAAGGATGTTATTGGCCATGAGATCTTCACACGACGAAAACTGGTCACGTGGTGCATTGCAGTTAGGGGAATTCCCTAAACCCGCCAGGCAGCAAAGAAGGTATTTGTCAGCATACCTATATATATTTAAACAGAAACATATATGAAAATCATATTGGTAATGATGCTTTTGATCATTTAACAGTATTAGATGATAACTCTTATCTAAATGTTACATCAACCCCAATTATATCCGTTATCTGAATTCCAAAACTAACAGAAGACGGCTAAGGAAAATTGACATCTGTCGAAGATCGTGCAAAAAAGATCCCATTCAACGAATCCTTTTTTTTCTCTTTACTATGACTATGACACAAGGAGTCCCTATTTAAATAAATTAGCCCCCCCACGCCCTTCTTTTTCGAGTTTCATATCTGCCGTCATTTATTTATTTTCTTCAATTCTGTGTTTTTAATATCCGATTTAATTAGGATTCAAATTTTGTAAATTTTAGACTTACAAGGTTTCTAGATTATGTAAGCCTTTGAACGCACCAAATTTAGTATCGCCTGATTCAAATATAAGTGTGTTTCGAATATCCCTGCAAAGAAACACAAACAAACAACAAATATTTATTGGTAGCAGATATTGAAAGTGTAGTCTTTATTACAATGTATAGAACAAACACTTTATTCATTAATCGAACATTTATAACAAAGACATATTTCAGGATGAGTGAATACTCAGCAGTGATTTCACTAACACATAGAACAATAATAACTTTAAGCAGTGTCAGGTCAAAGTTAGTATTTATTTCACCACATTGCATTTATACAGGCAATGGGACAAATTTACTCAGCTGACAGTTCTAAACCGAAATAAATACTGTTTATAGAAATACACTATTCCTATTTCACATAAAAACATTCTCTGCCTATTCCAAGCAAATAAGTAAACATAATTTTATTTTTTTAGTTTAAAGTAATGTTATGTCATCCGCTATACAACAGCTAAATTAAGTCCATAAACGCGTACTAATACACAAAATGTTATATTATACAAGCCTCTATTTGTTACAGGATATCATATTTGTTTTCTATTTCCAGAAATTAAATAAATGTGCTTACAACTCTTGGAGGTTGGTTAGGTTATCAAACGTTCCTATTTCAATCATCTGCAGAGGATTGTTAGAAAGGTTTCTGAAAGAGAGAGAGAAATATTTTATAATTTTATGATAGGATTACATCGATCATATACGTTTTATTCCTCTTAATGGGATTATTGCATGTGTTTATGGATCAAGTTTATATTGATTTATGAATCTATATGAATTCCAAAGGATTGTAATAAATAGATAACAAACTTTATAGATTATGAAAAGAATGAGCACATACATAATTCGAAACGAACTGGAGCTTAAATGGCAGATTAATTGCAGCTAAACAAATGAATTTACTGGATTCCAAATGATGCATCCTTGTATATAGTAAGCTACACATGGAATTTTTGGTAAACTTCTCTACACTCTTATTTTAAATGTAGTACCACAAAAACAATAGCCTGAAAATTATCAGACACACATATTCATTCAATTCAACGCAAAATTTATTATACATAATAATCTAAAATTTACAAGTTATCGAACATAAGATCACGTGAGTACTCAAGACATAAAAAACATAAAAATAATATGGAAATGTAAAATTAACATATGTAATCAAACATGGGTAACCAGATGAATGGAAGATATGGACAATTTATAGAGAAACTTACAAGGTAAGTAATCGTTGTAAACCTCCGAATGCGTCTTGAAAAATCATGTAGATGTCATTAAAAGCGAGATCTCTGACAGAAAAAGGGAAGACAAATGCATTGGTACATTAACATTCATGTTGGATAATAATGACAATAGGCCTTTTTCGTAATATGACCAAAATGCGCATGAATAAGGATACATTACGAAAATGGCCTGTTTGGTCTTATTTACCCAGTGTAGCACGTCAGTATTAACAGTCTTCTTCCTGCTCTTGAAATTAACGTATTCTGATTGAATTGGATTGACGGTTGCTTTTGAACTGAATAGAATAGGTGTGTTGTGTAAGGTTTTGGAGCCATCAGAGTTATAAAAGTAATAACAATATTACTAAAAAATGAATTTAATATAGTAACGATAATAACACAATCATAACACATGTTTTTTTTCATTCAAATAAAAAACAATTATATTGCGTTTAGTTCAAAGAAGTATGCAGATGATATTGTAACACTTACAGGTGCAAAATATTTGAATTTTCTGAAAATGATCCATGTTCAATCTCCTGAACTCCTGAATTGTCAAGGGCACTGTATAAACGATAAAAAAAAAGATGTTTATATAATATATATATTATATTACACACAAACAAATTAACCATAAAGGCCAAGAAAATGCAATGTTCATGAATAAGATTCAATTGGAAGAAATAGTTGCAAAAAAGGTTTATTTATCATTTTTTTTAATATCGATTTCATCATCGTCATCATTTTTAATTGTCATTTTCCATAAAGTTGAAGAGCTGAAAAATCCCGGATGACTACTTAGATGTCAGTAATGGTACGAGTGGTGGAGATGGTGGTGGTGGCGGAATAATAATAATTATTATTGTTATTATTAATAGTAGTAGTAGTAGTAGTAGTAGTAGTGGTAACATAAGTAGTGGTAGTAGTAGTAGTCAGTGGCGTACGCAGGATTTGTTCAAGGGGGGGGGGGGTTAACATTTTTAAATCGGGCCAAAAATTTCGCGACGCCTCAGTCAGCTGCTGAATAAGCGGGGGAGGGGGGGGGGGGGGGGGGGGTAAGAGCACATTTTTTTGTTTTGGTCCCAACAAATTCGCAAAAAAAAAATCGCAACAAAAACTGAGGGGGGGGGTCAGTTTTGGGGTGTCACCCTTTGGTACAAACAAATTATAAATGTTTTTTTTTTTTTTTTATTTATTTCAAAGGGGGGAGTTTTCATCAAAAATCACACACATAACAAACATCAGAGGGGCGGTTCAACTCACAGCCCCCCCCCCCCCCCCCTGCGTACGCGTCTGGTAGTAGTAGTAGAAGTACCAGTAGTATTATTAGTATTAGTAGGAGGTTCTACCTTATTTACTGTGTAAATCCACTTACACTTCAATGAGGTAAGGTAGCATAGATGGTACAATTGTGCCATTCCCATTCGCATCTGTTTCCAAGGCATTCACGATATCTCTGGTACCACATGGCATTTCGCTCTCACAACCAAGGGACCTAAATAATTTTAAAGATAATTGCAATGAATCTGTCACGAGGTTGGAAATGTTAGTGTCTTGAAATATCATGATCGACTGATGCAGGGTTGAAAGATGTTTCCTTTTCGAGGTTAGACAGGAAGAATCAAATTTTTATTATGACAGGCATTATAAATATATTTAAATAGACAGTAGTATCCTTTTAAATCTTGAATTTAATAACCTTTGTCAAGTATAGAAGATAGGCAAATCTTTATACTGTAGGCTTATGGTTGCACCATGTGAAAGAGGGGGATGATTGGGGACTCCTGAAAAGGACTGTGGGTAATCTTGCTTTCTTGAGTGTGTGTAGTCCTGAAAAGGACTGTTGGTAATCTGTCTTGAACTTATAGTTCTAAAGAGAACTACAGCGCCGGTTGGAGAGGATGGGGAGTAGGAGGGACCTGATGTTTCAAACAGGTTGACTATCCGTCGTCTGGAGACAAGGCACACCTTAAGCCTACTGTATATCTACATCACCATGCAAGCCGATACTTAAAAGCAGCATCCAGAAAATTCTTTGTTAAGAGGTGTTGAATTTTCCCATATACGTGGGGCTCTATTAAATAGCCTACATTGGTCTGGAAACTTAAAATGACCAAACATATATAGCCTTATTGAACGATTAAACTCATTTTCATGATGGATTTGGTATACATGCATATAGGGACGTGATTCTAGATTTATTAAGCATGAGAAGCATGGACTTTCCATCCATTTCTACGATTTCATTCACGGGATACTGCCAAATATATGGTAAAAAGTGACGAGATTTTTACAATTTTCTAAGATTCCTCGGTAGAGATTTGATGCGTAAGGTATGAACGTGACAGGCGAATGAAAGTCCAGTACAGGTGCATCCATCGGGGCAACCAGCTATTGATGGTGAGAAAGAAGATTAAAAAACAACTCTTGTCGATTAGTAATGCTTTATTCGAAGAATTGGATGGAATACACATGATTGTATTGTTTTACAACAGTTAACATAATCATATAATATAAATGTTAATACCAACGTGTTGATGTCACACCGACAAGACTGACAACAGACATACCGATCACATTTTTAAACCAAGCAGCGAATTTGTCGAATAATTTTCAAAGTTTACCATTGCTTTTAAATTCAAATGCAAGCATTAATCAACAGAATACATCATCTTAACACCTACCACAAAACATCTCGTCATCTTGATCAGGACAGTGTATGACGTCATCACAGACATGATCAGGACTGATGCAGATCTTGTTGCCATGACAACGGTATGACCCAGCTGGGCAATCAAATGTATCTAGGGAAAATAAACATTAATCAGTCATCAAGTATTAGTCCATTTCATTTCATTTCATTTCATTTCTTTATTGTGTCCATATAGGATAATTTTGTGTATGCACATGAACAATCTTGCTTCAACATATGAACTTAGGAACAACATATAATTGACATTCATAGGGCCCTGTTTTAGTATCCATGTAATGCCTATCGAAGCATCACTTGATTTTGTGTGTTTATGACAAGCGACATCCAGCTGAACGAAAATTGAAACTCAGAGACTTTTAAGTCTCGGAGACCCATTAGATCCAGGAATCCGTGAACCCTTGGCCTTGGGCTTCTGATATAGTGAGCACCCTTGACTAGTTGTTAGAAGGTCCATAATACCTACACCTTTGATCTTGACAACCTCCGATTCTGGTAAAGCTTATTCTTTTGAATCAGTCTCCGGCCGACAGGAAATTTCTCCGTTATCCTGGGTATGGATAGCTTTATTCACTATCACAAGCGGATAACTACAACTGACCCCATCCTGCAACCTACCCTAAAAAGCATTATATACCTCACTTAAGAAATCCAGCCATCTGATTGGTCGAAATTGCATTCATAAACTTTAACTATTCCTGTAAAATTCCCGGTAAAATTCCAAACCCATTTAATAGTTCTAAAAAATAGTTATAAAATCCCAGTAACCATGGTTACTGGGAAAATAGTTTAGTCGTGGTGAAATACCCATAGGTTCACATGTTAAAAAATGGTCTGAGCGATCGAGAATACCGTACGTGTGAGATGAATTGGTCGGTAATTTCCATACAATTGAATCTCGATCGATCTTACCGACAATTTTATCTTGCATTGTTGACATGAAGACGAAAATAAACTTCCAAAAACGACATCTGCCGATAGATCTTGACCTAAGTTCGTGCCAATGCATTGCAAAAGTAAAAGAAGGGCCCGTTTAATGGAGCTGCAGCGAAGAATCCAGCACGCGAAGCCGTTTTCAATCCATTTTAATGTATACATCAGAGAAAACTGCTATATATGAAATGAGTGCGCGGTGGCCGAGCGGTCTAAGGCTGTGATTTTAGTCACATCATCGTTGGTACGCAAGAGATCGAATCCCATCTTCGACAAAAATACACTCATAAAAAAAAACGTGCAGATAAACTAGATAAAGGCCAAGGTGGTGTCATAAGTTGACTCTTTTTTTGTCGGCATATAAAATTATTAATGACTGCTTTAATATTCGAGAAATAGTTGTTTTTATACGCTCAAGGGAAGGTTAGAATTGTGCTATTGCCCGAGGCGTGATCTTAAAGCAGTCATTAATACTATACTATCTCCTCGAAAACATTACCAAACTTTAAAAAAAAAAAAAATTACGGTAGCAAAAAGAATATCGCACAAGTGATTTCATTAAATTAAAAAACATTACAAAAACAATGAAAAACAGCTTCGTAAGTAATATAAAATTTCAGGTGATAACTGTTAAATTATTTAGAAGTGGTCATCATCAGAATTATCACATTATTAAACATTAAACATGTTTTAATCTATTAAGATGTTGATATTAAAGGTGTTACATATGATAGAACGTTAAATGGATGGCCCGTGTAGAGGAGAGTCACCACCTTTGTACAGTTAAAACCCCTCTGCACAATTCGTATAAGAGTAGGGGAAACCCAGTAGTGGTCCACCTGAACATCCTGAACCATTTAATTAGGAGGGGAGAGCCGAGGGTTACTGTAATTCAGTTAGCTGTTCATCTCCCAGGGACAGGCGAAGTCAAATACTTTATAATAATTATGATAATAATAATAATAATCATAATATTACTACTAATAATATTGATAATAGAAATATTAATCATTTTAATAATACAAATATTAATGATATTAATAATAAAATTATTAATGATATTGATAATATAATTATAAATAATAATTAAAAGTACTAATAATAATCATCATAAGAAGAAAAATAGTAATGATAGTAATAATAAAACAGGACCAGCAGGTCATACCACACTCGTGTTCATCTTCTCCTGTAGGACAGTCCATCTTTCCATCGCATCGATATCGTAGAGGAATACAGTACGAGTCTGGACACTTCATTGTCCAAGATGGACATGTGTGAGTCTCTGGAATGGAAATATAACAGTATACATTCAATTAAATTCAATCAAATTCGAAAAAAGTATGCCTGCAAATACCAACCTCTTCGTTTAGTTCGATAATTTGATCATTTAGGAACAGAGACAAATATAACTGGAACTATATGAGCACCTTAAAGGTACTATGTCCCATTTGCAGGCCAAAAAAAGGAAAAGGTTAAATTCCAACGGCACTTGAAAGACAATACTAATTTAGAACCTCCCTAAAAAAGGGGGGCTTGAAAATGTCTTTAAGTGGGAAAACGACTATTAGTTGTCGAATCGACTTAGGAGCTATAGAGCCAGTAAGTAGTAGTTTTTAGACCATTGAATCGAATGTCGTACGTTTTATGCTGCGCAAAGATTCAATCAATTTAATTTTGGCCATTACAAGAAGTGGGTTATTGATGTAAACAAATGCTCATGTACCCTTTACAGCTCATTTTAGTAAACGGGTTTCCTTACATGATTTGAATATTAGGACACTGCTAACGTTTAAATTTCACAGATAAGACATACATGACATATTCATAATGCCTGCAAAGCTCTACAGAATTGGATTTTGGCTGCAAAAGAGACATAGTATCTTTAAAATACGACGAGAGTTTTGTCGGAACATCTACCATGTGCACTGGCACAACACTTGACAACCGTTCTATAATCTGTCCAATAATCCAGGAATACAAGTGATTGAGAAGATCGACATAATGGTAAAATATCACTTCATATTTAGATACTTAATAGTTAACATCAAATTATACACAAGAGAGGTGCACTGAACGATTTGAAAATGTTATAAGGTGTTCGAAATAAACTCGTTCGCTTAATTCAAATTAACAATCATCGTTATGAACTCGGGATTTAATTTAGGAAAGTTCGTATTTAATGACCAAAATGAAAATCGTATTTCTTACCACACTCCTTGAGATTTGTGACGTCACGGCAGCCATTGAGTAACCCAACTTCATTGAGTTCGTACATGCACATAGAATCCAGTGGTGCGCATGCGCTGTTATCACACTTCAGTTCAGTGTCCGAGTTACAGACAAAATTTGGATTCATGTAATCTGGGTTAATTGAAAGAAGTATATAAATGTATTAAATCTAAAAATTGAGTAATTTTGAAACAATGGTATCACGAGCACTTTTTCGAAAGAAATGTATAGTAGGCCTATAAAAGTAACTAAAAAGGAAGATCATCACAATCCCCGACACGAGTATTTTGCCAAATAATCATGTTTTTGACATAGTTTTCTTCACCCCAAGTGAGCATTTGAAAAGCTAACTATCATTGACTACTGGCGCATTTTGGGATTTCCTTCGGAATCTGTAAGCAAATGAAACAATATCCAAAAAAGTCAAGAAAAAAAAAAAAAAACCTGACAATTTAAGGTAAAGGATTTTTTTTTTTTAATAAACATTCTTTCATCTTACCACACTGGTCTTCGTCCTCTTTAGTCTTTCCGATACAGTCAACCATGCCATCACATCTCACTTTGTTTGGAAACAAAGACCCATCAAAACACTGGAACGCTGACGATGATAGCTCAAGAACTAAGGAATGAAAAAAACAATACAAAATATGAATTTCATTTCTTAAATGATTTAACACTGATTTAATCCTCTAAGCGGGTACACAACGAGACAGAGAAAAAAAAATATTTGGAGGCAAAAAAAATAAGAATAGAAAATGAGGAGAAGGACTGGAGTCTGTAGAGATGAAAAAACAGGGGTTGGAAAAATCGAAAGGGGGAGAGTGGGAGACAGATAAAGAAACAGAGTGAGCGAGAGAGAGAGAGAGAGAGAGAAGGGGGAGGGGCTAGAGAGAAAACAGGAGGGAGAACACGTCATTCGAATAGTTCCTCATCGGGTTCTTCATAATCATTTTCTTTATACATACGTCTACTACAAATATACGTCAAACTTGAAACAGATTTATGAGAGAAATAGACCTGAGAAATGAAACAACAAATAAAAATGAAAATGTTGCTCACCACAATCAACTTCATCTGTTGAGTCGTCGCAGTGTCGAAGAAAGTCACACCTCTTGAAGATGTCTATGCATTGTCCGTTGTCACATGTGAACTCAGACTCCGAACATCGAGGATAAACTGTATGAGGTGAGATTCAATATCGTGATCAGGTTTTCATGCTTAATGCTTCAAGTTTGACTTTTCGGCGTTTCAGCGCATATGATATGTTAACTTAGTCACCCAATAACTTATTCATTGATTGATTTTTTATATTTTTTTATTCATTTATTTGTATTTTTACAAGGTAGCATTGCCAGTCACACAACTGCCTTCCCTACTGGCTCTGTTGGCATAGATTAAGTATACAATCATATACTATAATGATTAAAGATTAAAATTATAAAAAATGAAATTCTAAGTTCTACATACATCAACGAATAATAATTTTTGAGAGAAAATAAGAATAATCTATTAAAAATAAAGGCGAATTAAAAGACCTTCGTAAACAACTACGCAAAAAAGAGTCATAAAACTAAACCTAAAACCAAAAGGCAAACAAATAAACAACCAAAACGACACCACAAGAAAAACTGTCAATGTCAAAACTAAACCTAACCATATTGTTTAAATTTAACATCATTACTATCATATTATGGTGCTTCTCTGCTGATACATACATATCGCTCTGGTAATTTACTATTCATTCAGAGTGATACAATTTTAATTCTCAACTCTCAAGATATAACGTGCAAAATGTGCATTTACATTGTAAGAAATATTGTTTACTCTCTAGACATACAACGAGTATGAAAGTGTTGTGAAAATGTATGATATATATATATATATATTTACGGGGGTTTATTTAGTGCAACAGTTTAGAAACACCCGATCTCAGCCTGTAAAAGAAGGAAAAAACGAAATGACCATTACAGAAATCAATAAGCTTACTTTTGCATCATCATTATTGTTATTGTTATTATTATTATTGTTTTGTTGTCGTTGATTTTGTTATTATTATTATCATCAATATTGAATCTATCAAATCGTAAATTTATGCTTTTAATGAAATGTTTCTTGTTTCTTGAGACTGAACTTACCACAATTAGTTTCATCTGAATTGTCCTTGCAATCAGGAATGGTATCGCACACAAACGACACCGAAATACACGACTGATCGTTGCACTGGAATCGGTTCTCATCGCAACCTAGTGTAAACATGAGAGACAAATATATATTATACTGATTTCATACAAAATAATTAAGTGAGAGTTACTTCTGTTAATCAGTTTTCCTGCTGTAAAGTCACGATATGATTAACACAATGTTCTATTGACTTCAAACTTTTTGTAACCGTTTCATAATTCCAAATGTTCCTTGATATTCGGAACCACCTTTTACTTTCGGTAAAGGAGCCCATAGTATAGGACATTTGTGTCTTTGGAACAATGAGCCTGTGGAAAAACTAAACTTCAAAAATACGGCTTCACCCCTTGCCAATACGACAGAAGGTTGTAGTGAAGGTTTCAAATACAGTCCAATTATTCTCTCAATCCCTTTTTACTCATTAATGTATAACGAAACGCGTGACTGTGAGTAGAACATCACATCATCAAACTATTTTGAAACTATACATACCTTCGTTGCAATCGGTTTCATCGCTTGAGTCCTGGCAATCATCGGCGCCATCACATAGGAACACATCATGTATACACTCCCCTGAGGTACAATGGAATAGTCCTGACTCACAAGACTCCGTTGGATCTGGAAATGTAGAAAAAGTAAGAAACATTATTTGTTCTTCTGGGAGCAGTTTAGATAATGAAGGATAAATGGAGAGTGCGGGAAGATTAAACTGAATTGAATTGAAATGGTATTTATTTTAGAAATCCACATTGCAGCCTAAGGGCTGAATCGCATGAAGTTTAAGAGATAATTAATCATAAAACAAAATATCTTACAAATATATACAAACATATTTGACACGTAGTAATAGGATGGAGAGAAACAGAAAGAGAGAGAGAGAGACAGGCAGAGCGATAGACAGACAAATAGAGACCGAAAAGAGTCGAAATTAATCGGCCAGGTAGAGACAGAATATGACATTCTTTAGCAGGGCCCCCACTTAATCGAGTGGGAGCCTCGAGTTGTAGCGAGCTGGCGCGATATTATGGTAAGCCGTTTTATCATTAAAACATATTTCTTGAAATCAAGAAATCATTTCTTGATATCAAGAAATAAGTTTACGTTGTAAAGCAATGGTAATTCTTGATATCAAGAAATATATTTTAATGATAAAACTGCTTGCCATAAGATCGCGCCAGCTCGCCACAACTCGAGGTTCCAACTCGGCTAGATGGAAGCCCTGCTTTAACGAGGAAGAAATTGATAATAAAAATAATTATATTTGCTTATATAGCGCCTAACACTTATTTTATTAGAAACCTATAAGCGCTCTACAATAATGCAGCAGAATTACCCTGGCTTTAGCAGTGCAGCTGTTACGCGCGCTGCGTTTCAAGGAATAAATTCCTACCAGGTACCCATATACTTCACCTGGGTGGAGTGTGGCAAATGTAGATCAATGTCTTGCCAAAGGACATTAGTGCTGCGGCGGGACTCGAACCGCGGACCTTGTGATAGACAGTCCGGCGACGTATCCACTCAACCATGACATGAAATCGTTGTTGTTGTTGATTTGTGTTTTATGGCGATTAGTCAATTTTTACTATTATCACCAACAAATTTTCTTTTAATTTTGTTATCATATGTAATAATACAACTGACTTCTCTCTTGTTTCGTTGGTAGTTATCGACCAGCTCATATTAAACCCCCCCCCCCCTCTAAAAAAAAGGGGGGTAAAATGAATTGACTAAAATTTATCATAATTTAGCCATTCACAACACGCAGTTTAATTTTAGCGTCCTGGTGAACAAGTTGAATGAGATATTTACCTGGTTTGTAAGGAACAACCAATGAGTTCCGCGGTGAACCTGTAGATTTAAGTACAAATTGAAGAATATAATACATTTTTATAAAAATATGATTTTTATAAGTAGAAATATTTGTCGGCAAATTAGGGGAAATAGTCCTTATTAGCTAAACTTCTAGACATTCAGAATCGAGAGTTGGCCAAGTTAGATTTTATATCGTGTTTAAAACATTCCAAGAAATGATGACCTTAGGAGGCTTGTTTGAACGTTTCTTGGCAAACTGTCGGAAACTGGAGTATCCGACTGACACTAATGTTAACCCTATGTCGATACATTTATGAAAACTGAAAACCACCCCCCCCCCCTCCCCCATTGCGAAATTTCAAAGCAACACCTTCCTGTAGCCTATCTATTATTCTGAATATTTAGGGCTCCTATTTGAAAATAATGATATATTCTCAAATCTCCGTGAGCCTATTACATTTTCTGTCCAATCCTTCGTCAGGTACTGTAGATACGTGATATATGTCAGGAATTTGGTCTTTACCTGTCGCTTGAGCTTTGCAAATAAACTGTGTCGTTTCCGGAGAAGCACAGGCAACATCGTGCCAGAGATCGGTAGAGAGATCGGTCGACGTGGCTGGATCAAAGACTAACATTGTACAGGCTTCTATCATTCCACCATTGGGTTGTTTCTCTCCCTCCTCGGTGCTTTGGTAAATAAAACCGATTCGTGTCGGCAAATGCCAGTTATCAAGTTTATTTAAAGATATCAGTGAATTCGAGACTGCTTTTCACTTGTGCGTTGTACCAATGGAATGAATCTGTTCTCAATTGACTGTATGGAATCAAACTTTAAAGATTCTATTACTTCATAATAACTGTTACCCATCATTAAACTTTATTTAGAATTTTCCCATTCCTGTTACCGATCGTAAAACTATACACTTTATATTAATTAGGTGAGGGTGGTTGGCTGCAAAAGTTGATTGTGTACGCAGTATGCATTTTACAACATTTCCTAAATAATGTAACTTTAAGGTACATACCATCTTTCAGATTAAAATTGCCACGAAAAAATGTGTTGGGATCGTGTGTGCGCGCGAACGTGTGTGTGTATGTGGGTGTGCGTGGTTGTATTGGATGTGAGGTGCGCGTTAGATAGTGTGCGTGATGAGAGGTTTATGCTTACAATACCAACTTTGAGGCGTACAGTCGCGGTCAAACCTTAAAAAGGCCTCACTGCATATCCTTATAAAACGCGATTATTTCTTAAGAGCGTTTACTATTTTCCAAGTGAGTTGTTAAATATGCTATTCTTTATTTATACATCTCATGAACGTAAGATAGGAGAAGAAGGAGCTTTACAATGTACATGAACAAGTCGCACTTTTATATTAGTGTGTTCCGCTCCTTCAAATTTAGGCAACTGTTTATAGCTGAATAATCAAATGTGTTTCTCCACAGTGCAGCAGAATTCATTTCTTTATAGTCTATTTATATTAAAGGCCGTCTGTACTAGTTTGGCTAGGATGGATTAGACCACCCAGGGTAGTCACTAACAGGTGGCTATCACATCAACTGAGCTCTCAATTAACATATTAAGAAAAAGAGGATCATGTGGGACCATTGGTTACCGATCAGGCATTGTTTTCTATTATATGTATAGGCTATAGAGGAAGCCAGTGGCTACCAGTAGTACAGTGGCGCTTTAAGAATCACGAAGACTTAGCACTTACTGTGTAGGAATATACCAATCAGTATATGACATAGGTGTTCCGTCTGTCCATACAAATAACCCTCTTTGGTTCCTATGTCCTAGACCTACATCATGAAGTAATGGAGAGGAAAATATGATTCTGTCTTAGCAAGATTGTATGGGTATTGATAAAGGCATGGCATTAAAAATAGTGATAGTTATAATGATACCTGTGATTTAGGGTTACATTTTCAATAGTACACGACATATAACACTCATTTATTTATTGAAGGTGGGGGTAAATTTATAGTCCAAAAGTTTCTCAGTGATTACCCAATGGAAAACGGCCCAGGGATAATTCCCTCTTATACATGTTATTACCTCAAATATCACACGGACATTTACCATACTAAATAACGTGTTTATTTATAAATATGGGCCCTTTTCAACAAACTTTTAATATTCCCCGACTTGCCTATATAAGTCTTTGTTTCTGTAGTCTCCCACTGAGTTGATATCATGTAATGTAACATCGTCATCTCATCTTTGTCATGAATACTGATGAGATGTGCGCCCTCTATGGTTTGACATTCGGCCTCTGCCTCGTTCCATGTTATGACGTCAGAGCTGATAACAAGTTTGTAGCAAGATCGTCGGAAGTAATCCCAGTCTGACGGACAAGTCTCATCTGAAAAATGTTAAAAAGAAAAAAAGGATTTGTTGACTTCTTTCAAGGGGTAATAATGTTTGAGCGCCAGGAGCGTCACGACGTGACGGACATGTGCGCTATATAAGAAGCCACCATTATTATGATTATAATTCAATGAACGGTAAATTTCACCACATAAATAACTATGCCCATATTCTACTATCATCACAACAATGTCCAACCAGGTTCAAACTCTTTCTACTTAAAGCAACCCACAATGGACAAAGACAACGGTCTGGACATTCGTTAAAATCGACTTACTTATTTTTTAGAAATCCGTACAAAACAATCTGGGGGAATTATTTTTAGTTAGAAGGAAACTGCTTACGTGTTCCAAGATTAGTTTGTCCTTGGTCGTACGGCATAGAATATCGAGGATACACCGATTTTGTTCTTCAATAACCACATAAAAGACGTTTTAGTGGAATATAACTACTCAAAGTGGAAACGTTTGTTTCGTTTGTTTAGATCATCATATCCTTACAAGCTAGTAATGTGTTTGATCAAATGTATACAGGCTACTTAGAAAAAATTTCATCATGTTTTATCTATTTGTATTACATACTGGTAGTAGTAGCTGCAGAAAAGAAATTTGGTACAAGCTGTCCTGTATAATATTCTGCCAGGAATCCTGCGGCACCTTCGATCCCGTCTGAATGAAAGAACAATCTCATCCTATTCAAAGAAGACATGTAATGTCCTGAGGGTGGAGTCCCACTGCAGAATCGGCCGATGATTCCCAGGGTCGATACATCGGTGATTATGACAAAGTCTTCTTGACAGCTGTCATCGAGGGATGCGACGTCAAATTCAATGAATCGGAGGATGATTTGAGTCCATGGTTTGGTACTGATCTCCCACGTTTGGTCGAGGTTGGGAGGGTACAGATCGAAATAGTTCGGTGTAAAGAATAGTCCGGAACTCTTCGTGCACAGACGGACATTGTCAGTTTCTTTTCCATTACATCCAGGATTGTCTGCGACATAAACCAAACAGCAATATACGTGTTTTTTGTTCATGTTTACATCGATACGTTCGTTGAATCTTCAATGTATAATTTCGCGAATTTGCTTACTAATGTTACATAGATATGAATTAAGATGGAAAATGTCGAGCAAACGCTCACTCTACCTTCTTTAATTTCATATAATACGCCTAACTTGGCAACAACTTCAGAAGTAAAGTGTGTAGTGACTTGGTAAAATGATGCTTCTGTAGGTGGACAACATAGCCTAAAGTAACATAAACTTTCGTAGTATCCTGATTGTTGTTCAGAGACTCTGGAAAGATTTCATATTAGGATTTAAGAGAAGAATTAACCTACCCACATAACCATAGGATGCAGTGATATTCGATGGAGCTGTCAAAAGTCCAGATATTATTTTGAGGTTAAGTTGAGATGAAGTAGAGATAAGAACCGGGGGAACGTGTGCGAGGTCAAATATTGTCCGCGAATCTGCTTCCGGGTCAGCTAATATCAGAATGCCGTCTGCGATATCCTTGATGTCTTTCACTCCCTGGAAAAGTTATAAACCCATCATAAAATTTAAAATAGAAAATCAAGTTTGGTAGAATCCTAAATTACTGTTTATGATCACCCCAATCCATGAAAGCTTTCTCCATTAATATGATAAACATTTGCAACATTTGTGTGCTGATTTGTAAATGGTAATTCGATATTTCGATCGGCACTAATAACACGATCGCAACTATTTTCTAAAAATCAACTCAAGGGCGATTTAGAAACCCTATCGAAATAGAAACCATGTTGGATTACGTCATACGTCATTATCATGTTCATATTTCAATTAGTGACGCACAAGGCTATTGAAATTGATTTAGGTTGATTTTTCAAAATTAGTTACGATCGTGTTTAAATGTCTCCATATATATATAGGCTTGATTTGTTTTAGTAAAATTGAAGTTATCTAAATGACAACTCGCTTGCAATAGCCGTGTGGCTGATACTTACGTCAAAACCGTCGAAGATGAAAGAAACATAAGCGTCAGTCCGTAACGTGATATTTGATTGGCACAGTGCTCGAGGAGGAAGCGATGTCGTCAGATCTAGAGAGAATTCTCGGGCACTCTTCGAGAGAGAACCCGAAGAACAATTCTCATTGCAGTAGGAGGTTACACAATCTGTTATGATGTAGAATATACACAATGGATTCGGAATGTATGAATCAAATGTTGACTGTTATTACTAGGTATAGCACACCAAAAATAAGTACAACAAACACATGTTATCTGATGATTGCAAATGATCAAGCTTTATGAAAGCTTCAAAAAACAAAAAAACAGAATTGAAATCGGTCAATGCGTTGTGATTTTATACCATTTTTTTGATATCGCAAAATTACCGAAAAACCTGCCAGAAATGGTCAAATTGGTAAAAATTGCAAAATTCGACAAAGTTAACAACTTAATTCATCATTTTCTTGGACACAAATAATAAATAAAATTATCAGACACTAAAATATCATCTTTGTGGTAAAAAATACAAAAAATAAAAAATTCATATACCTATTACCGTTTTGAAAACAGAAGCCAACAAAAAAAGTCATTTTTGCGAATCTGCAGATATGAAAAAGTTGTTAAAATAACTACGTCCGCCTTATTAATATGCGCATATTTGTAATCAAATCAAGGTAGTGGGTAGTGAACTTTGTTCACTACTTCAGGGCGTGACGACCCTGCCTGACACGAGTCCCGGGCTCAGCTGGCTCCGGCTGACAGTACCCGGGTGTGGGCCCCTGTCCAGGGTAACGGACATCCAGCTATGGAGAAATAGCTAGGGAGTAAACCTGACTGAAAACCGGAGTGGAGCCCCGCAGGCGGTCTGGTGTTCAACTCGACACACTCTTCCGGCAACTCCTGCAGCCAAATTGGTGCCAAATGTATTGCTCAGCTCTCCTTTGGACCACATCAGTAAGGCCGAGAGGGGGATTCTGACGATTGGGCTACCCAGGATCTCCATATAACCAGCCCAGGCTTGCGCTCTGGAGAGGACACTTCAGTGCTACTGTCAAAAGTGGCAGAAACAACACGGGAGGCAGCAGTTACGAGTTATAAGCCCTTTTCGATTGGCGTAGGATATGGGCGCTACGGGTTGCCTTCGACGGTGGGAGGGATCTTCGCGTTCCACTGGTCAGCTACCGCCCACCTCAAGCTGGGCAGCCCCCAGTTAATTAGGTGCTGACCCGCCACAGGCCGCCTGCTTCATCGGGTGCTTGGAGCTTAGAGGATTGTCTCGACAAGCGGATTGAAACTACTGCACCAAGCAATAAACGAAATACAAAGAAAACACCAGTCTTGCTTTTGGCAAGCTGGAATGTTAGGACCATGTGTCCTGGCATCACAGACAATCTACTTAAGGTTGATGACACCCGCAAAACAGCGATTATCGACCGTGAGCTAAAGAGGCTCAACATTGACATTACTGCTTTGCAAGAGACAAGACTCTTTTCAGATGGCAGTATTAGAGAGGAAGACTACACTATATTTTGGCAGGGCAGAGAACCGCAGGAAAGGCGACAGCATGGTGTTGGATTTGCAGTAAGGAACTTTATTACTCTCCTCAATTGAACCACCAAGCAGATGCACAGAACGCATCCTCTCACTTCGACTGCAAACCGCCTCAGGTCCAGTGAACATCCTGAGCTGTTACGCACCAACCCTCTGCAGCTCTGTGGAGACTAAGGATCAATTCTATGAGCACCTGGACTCTGTCATTGCGAACATTCCTGCCAACGAGAACCTATTCCTACTAGGAGATTTCAATGCACGGGTGGGCACGGATCATGACTCCTGGCCCAAATGCATCGGACACTTCGGAATTGGAAAACTGAACGAAAATGGTCAAAGATTGCTGGAAGTCTGCTCCTATCACGACCTATGCATTACGAACACGTTCTTCTCCACAAAACCATGCCACAAGGTACCCTGGAGACATCCCAGGTCTCATCACTGGCACCAGCTTGACCTTGTTATTACACGAACTTTATCCTTAAACAGCGTCCAAGTTACCCGTAGTTACCACAGCGCTGATTGTGACACAGATCATTCACTGATTGCCAGCAGGGTGCGCCTTCAGCCCAGGCGAATACATCGCTCAAAGCAGAAAGGTCGCCCCCGCATAAACACTGCCAAGATATCGAATCCTAACTTGCATGATCTCTTCGCCGATTCCATCGAACAGGCCCTCCAGGACTGTCCTTCTACTAGTGCTGAAGAGAGATGGAATCACATTCGCGATGCTATCCATCACTCAGCCATGGAAATATATGGCAAAAGAGAAAAGCAAAACCCAGACTGGTTTGTAGCTGGAATCGCAGAATTGGAGCCTGTCATCGAAGCAAAGCGAGCAGCACTCGCTTACTACAAGAGTGATCCATCTGTGAAGACACTCACAGCTCTACGAACAGCAAGGATGGATGCCAAACGGGTTGCTAGACGCTGTGCCAACGATTACTGGTTGAGCCTTTGCCAGAGCATCCAACTGGCTGCAGATAACGGCAACACCCGGGGTATGTACGCAGGCATAAAAAAGGTCTTTGGACCAACCATCAAGAAGACATTACAACTCAAAGCATCCACAGGGAAGGTTATCACAGACAAAAAGCTTCAAATGGAAAGATGGATTGAGCACTATCAAGAGCTGTACTCACGGGAGATTGAGGTCAATGAAGCTACCATTGAGAGTATTGAAAGCTTACCTGTCATGGAAGATCTTGATAGTGAACCCTCCTTAGAAGAGCTGAAAAAGGCTGTGAACTTCCTTTCCTCGGGTAAGGCCCCATGAATAGATGGCATACCTTCAGACATAATCAAAGTCGGAAAGGACACAGATCTTCTACGCCATCTCTATGAGCTTCTTTGCCAATGCTGGAAAGAGGGAACGATTCCACATGATATGCGTGATGCTAACATCATTACCTTGTACAAGAACAAAGGGGATCGCAGTGAGTGCAATAACTATCGTGGAATATCCCTCCTAAGCACTGTTGGGAAGACGTTTGCCCGTGTGATCCTGAGCAGACTGCAAACGCTTGCAGCCCGTGTATACCCAGAATCGCAGTGTGGTTTTCGGGCTGGAAGATCAACAATCGATATGATATTCTCCATTCGACAACTGCAGGAGAAAAGCCGGGAGCAGAGACAGCCACTGTTCATTGCCTTCATCTATCTTACAAAGGCCTTTGACCTAGTCAGCAGAAAGATCCTCTTCAATCTGCTACAGAAGATAGGATGTCCACCTACACTGCTAAGGTTGATTGTATCCTTCCATGACGATATACAGGGCAACATCCAGTATGACGGCTCTACATCGGCCCCCTTCCCAATCAAGAACCGAGTGAAGCAGGGATGTGTGCTTGCTCCCACGCTCTTTGGGATCTTCTTCTCTGTGCTGCTATCACACGCTTTCAGGTCATCTCAAGATGGCGTGTACATACACACACGAAGCGATGGAAAACTGTTTAATCTTGCACGACTTCGGGCGAAGACGAAAGTGAGGAGCATCCTGATTAGAGAGATGCTATTTGCAGATGATGCGGCTTTGGCATCCCAGTCTGAGGAAGCTCTACAGAGGCTGATTAACTGTTTTTCAGAAGCATGTGAAGACTTTGGCCTGACCATCAGCCTAAAGAAAACAAACATCATTGGCCAGGATGTACGCAACGTTCCCGACATCTCCATTGGAAACTACACCCTCCAAGTGGTTGAAAACTTCACCTACCTCGGCTCGGTGATATCCAGCAGCCTCTCCCTCGATCCCGAGCTCAACGTACGTATTGGCAAGGCAGCAACCATGATGGCTAGACTTTCAAAGCGTGCCTGGAAGAACACTTTACTAACTACCAACACAAAAATGAAGATCTACCAGGCCTGTGTGCTCAGCACTCTCCTGTATGGCAGTGAGTCGTGGACCCTGTATGCACGTCAGGAGCGCCGTTTGAACGTTTTCCATCTCCGCTGCTTGAGGCGAATTCTAGGCATCAAATGGCAGGACCACATTCCAAACAAGGATGCCCTCAAGAAAGGAGGCATGATGACCATCTATGCTCTTCTATCACAACGACGACTGAGATGGCTTGGTCATGTCAGTCGAATGGAAGACGGCCGCATTCCAAAAGACATAATGTATGGAAAGTTAGCGACCGGGACCAGGGCTGTTGGAAGACCTGTCCTTCGCTTCAAGGATGTGTGCAAGAGGGATATGAAGGCCGGTGAAATCAACCCTACAGACTGGGAAGCATATGCTTCAGACCGTCCTGAATGGAGACGCGTTGTAAAGACGGGTATACAGAGGAGTGACTAGAGGAGAGTAGAACAGTGGGAGGAGAAAAGACAACAACAACAACAAAGACAGCAGCTAGCTACGGCTTCAACAGCACAGCCACAAATGACTTTTATCTGCAGCAACTGCAACAGGACTTGCCTCTCTAGGATTGGACTTTTCAGTCACAGCAGGAGCTGCACACCAAGAAACTAGTACAACTATATAGCGCAATATTCTATTGTCTTTCGAGACAGACAGATGCCGAGAAATCAAATCAAAACCGAACATGATACATCAGTGAAACCTATGTATATCAGACAGGTATGGAAATATATTTCATTTGAAATATTAAAAGTCATGAATATTCATCAAATATGCAAATTAGGTCATTTCAGCTAATTATATATTCGCGCACTCATTATGCAAATTAGGAAAGTCAAACCGTTCATATTTTTGGCATTTTTTAAATCATATATTCATAGATCATATTTACACCAAATATTAACCTTAAATTCCAAATATTTTTGCAATGACAATAAAATATGGCGATGGAAATTACTTGGATCACCGTCACAGCTATTTCCTCATGTGTTTCACAAATTATTTAGAAAAACCGATCATATGATAAAAATTTGTAGATTTTCAGCTACATCACAGTATATTTGCATTTTTAAAAAATGTCAGATTTGAGGATTTATGACGATTTTCCGAGAAACCATTCAACAGGCCATAACATTCCACAGGGACTGAATTTTAGAGTAACAAAAAGTTTGGTGACCCCAGTACAGTTGTGGCTACCTTGAATGTATATAACAAATTGATTCAATGAGTAAAACACATGAGGATATTGCATTTTTTGTAGGGGAGTTTTATACATTGAGGTGCATTTTCACCACGAAGAATAGCAATGCGAGTCAATGGGCGATCAGCGGGCCATGTCACACATGGCTGAAAAGACAATATTCTAATTAAATAATGTAACATATTTCCCACATGCCTATAAAAATGACTACACAGAATTGTAGTTAAGGGTATGCTTGAAATATATGTGAAATACAGTTTTTAAAATATTGTTTAGTTTTTTTTAAATAAATTTACAAAATATGCTATTTCTACCAACTGACTGTTGTTGTGTGTGTGTGGATGTGCGTGTGCGTGCGTGTGTGCGTGTGTGTGTGTATGTGTGTGTGTGCATGGGGGCAGACTGTGTGCACAGGCATTGTGATCACCCTAATATTATTTCTCGGATTAATGTATAGGCCCTTGCTTTATTATATACATGCTGCAAAAACGTACTTCTGATAACCCGTTTGAGTGAGATAGGGAGTGATCAACAAGTTCAATACATAACATTGGAAATACCTATTGTTAGAGATATATTTTCTCAGTTATTATATTTCAAAACAATAACAATAATAAAAAATGTTGTAACACTATCACTATTTATTCTACTTTATATCCACTCCACCTTTGACAAAGTTGCGTGAACTTACATGCAGCCATAAAATTGAGGACATTGAATCTTCCTGTTATTTCAGGTTCTCACGAGGTTCCCTTTGTTTCTATTGCATGCTATCCCATTTAAAATGTTAATTACCATTAATATTTTAACCATGTCAACGTAAGGAAATTACCTACGCATTTATTTGTTGTGCCATATAAACAACATTATAGTCCTTAATTATAAACATTATGAAAAGAGAAATACTTTTTTGTCTAGACATGCTTACCCACGCTAGTACATCCTAGAAGTTCAAATCGAAAGCACAAATCTCCTTCCCAGCTTGTTGGAACAATCCTATATTTGTCGGCACCTCCGTACCATTGCGTTGATACTTTACAAGCCGATGACAAACATTCTGATATATCCTATAGTAAAACAAAACATGAAAACATTCAAGAGATCTTAGTGTTGAATTGAAATGACGAGAAAATCCGCGTTAAACACGAGGCTTTATTTGCTGACGCAAAAAACTGCGTCAGAGACCCATGCAAGTTTGGAGACGCCATGTGAAAGTGATATAGGCCCAGGTACACGAAGTCTATGTAAAGTGAGTGTTGATGACACTGTGATGAATAACGGACACATGCGCCGTCATCGGCTTGATTGGCGCAGGTTATAACGCAAGGGGAATGACGCCTTGTGTGCAGCAGGCTAAAGAATTGCTCAGTTCACTATTGGATTATTGGATCTCTACGGAAGGCAGAAGCAGGCACTGCATTCAAATTCAGAAATTAATGAGTTAGACAAATCTACCTATGATTGTACACGTGTAAAAATAGTGATGAAAATAATGACTTTACAATGCGCCAACATCCATCTTCAGACGTGGTTTATTAAGGATAGGGAGTTTTGAAAACAAAAACAAACAACATTAATACTTACAAAATCTGAAGAAGCTATGACATCGTCGTGGATTACTTGGACTCTAAATGATTTTATTCGGGATTCATTGCATTGTTGAATGATGACGTCACGGACTATAACATTTTCTTGAAACCTCACTTCGATTAAAGTCCAATTGTCTTGTGATGATGGTGTTATCCATTCATATGGTGGGTAGCGAGTGAATGGTTTTATTCTGACGTCATCGTTCTGAAGCACTGATTGGTTGAAATGGTTCGTAACCCGGATGTTGGAAGCTGGCAGGTATCCAGACGACAAACCAAGATCAAAATGACAATCTGCAATGAATCCACGGGTAATAATTAGTTCTTCCTCGTTAATATCTTCATACAAAGTTTTGGTATGGGGTCATGAATTTGGTTCAAATGAACATATTAGAACCATAGGCGATCCTACAATATTCAGTGATCGGTGTCGCGGTCGAAATCGAGTCTAAATTGATGAAATTGTAAATAATAAACTATTTATGTTGTATAGCCCCCTATCAAGGTCAATATATTAATTTAGCTATAAAGCAATGTTCTTTGAATAAAATCGACCGATTTGCTATTATCGTTTGGAATATATATATCACAACTACATATTCTGAGATTTTCATGGTCGCAGCTACCATCATATGGTCGTAGGCGCTATTTGAAATTTATCAAAATTTACCGGGAGCACCAGTAAATTTGTATATTCAATTTTTCTTGAGAGCAGAAGTCTTTTAGGGGCTAATTCTTTTAGTGCTTATAATACATCCATAGGAGCATCCAGATATATCAAAATTGTAAAGAATCACTATCCAGCCAATTTTCAAAATTTATCAAAACTTTGTGATACCTTTAACGTGTATACTTTAACTTCGTATTTCATCTGATTCAACAATATTTAGTACAGTATTCAATACAAATGGCAATAGTAGTATTAATGATTTTATCAAATTCCATGTGTTTATTTAATTATGAAAGCCTACAGTTTCATGAGGTTGGTATAACATGATCACAACTACTGTGCTGCATGCAACTTATAACGTTAATTAGTTTATGACTTGTATATATAGTTATAAATGTGTCAACTTGATTCTGTACGTCTGTAGATTCCTTAAGTGTCATACGATACGATTATGATGGAATTAAACTCAAGTTTTAAGGTACTTTTTAATTACACTTGTAGTAATCTATGTATTTCATTTCTAAATATCTAAATAAATATCTAATATCAATCTTAAGGCCGAATCGGATTCATCCGAATAGATAATTTTACTCTGAGCATTAATCAACGATAGAAATTCACACAACCCGGGTGACACAGACTTGAGTCTTAAGAAGCTTGATAATGGACATCCATTTACCATTCTTACAGCCAAGGACTTCCAACCGAAGCGAGATCAGTTCAGATGTCTTTGAGATTGGTAGAATTCTAACGTATTCAGTAAGGCGAGGACGACTGAATAGAACTTTGGATATTTCTCTCGGATTCCACTCTTTTTGACGGCTCTGGTGGAAATATAATCAATATAATATAATCTGATATAAAAATAAATAATTGCACCGTTATTCATCGTTTATACGCCAATACAAAACTTCGGTTCAAGCATACATAGATATTGGTTTATCCAGTGTTATATGATTGATTAGAAACTGGCGCTTCTTTAGTGGACGCGTTAAATCGGCTTCTCGCAACTGTGAGCGCCATATACAATGTACACGCGTTAGAGTGGTATTTTAATCTCACATTCCACCAATAATTAGCATTGCATTACATCAGAAAATGGATCAGAGCAATTACGATTTTAATATCATGAATAGATGGGCTCTTTTCACCAGCAAAGTATTAATAAATTACGAAATCCTGCTGGAAATTACATTAAATGAAGGACACAACCTATATTGACCATGTTTGCTTATAACGAGAGCGTAATGGCCGGGACTATTTGCTCGATATCATTATCGCATACACATGTTATTCATGTTTATCTTATTTGTGCATTTCATTTGTCCTACCCTGTCAAGTCATTTTGGATATTCCTGTTGTCCCTGCATGAAGCCATAATAATGGGATTAAAATAAATAAATTCTTTCGCGTAATAATCCAATCGAATATCAGATACGGAACTAACCATTCTTTCCTTTGCTGAACATCATCAGTTATTGAACTGTTTGTGCCTAAACCATTATTTATAAGAATATTTAAAAATATTACGATACAGCTTCAAAAGACAAAGTGTAGAGTTAAATCTAAAATTAAGTGTTTTTTTTTACAATTTCAGTGTCGTCATCGAACGCAACGATGAGTGATTTCAGCCACGTTCCTTGGCTCTCTGGACCTCCCTGGATGAGAAGACCAGTCACGTAGGATGCTTGACCAAAGCTGACCTGTAAGGACAATGAATGGAACATACAGGCGTATACAGTGATTGAAGAATATAAGGGCGGCATGCTCTCAAGCCCGGTTAATGGGAGGGAGACGTAAGGGTAAAATCTATTTTGGGATTGCTATGAGATATATCAGATATAAAGGGAAATACATAGGAGAAATAGGATGAACAACAAAGCAAAATATGTATGAAATGACATGGTGCACGCTTTCTCTAAACACATTTTAGATTGTGTGGATGTAGATTTTAAGGTTTTAGTTTCTATAATGTACACAATTACATATAACACAAACTTATCCCCAAGTTGCCTAAATAACTGCAAGAAATCCAATATGTTGCATATGCTTTTCGTGCGATATACTTTTCGTTTCCCAAATTACTCATGTATTTGCATAATTACAAAGAACAATGACATGAATAGTAGATACCTGAAGTATTGAGTTGGTTTTATCTGGATGCGGTATCCAGGATGATGGTCCATGTAGTCTGGCTTGGCTTGGACCATGATAGTTATCTCTTTGAGAGGATGCTGTGAGACTCGTATCTTCAATCCATCTACCTTCAAGTCCTAAAGGTATTAGGCAATGTCCTGTAATAAATCAATAACGAAAATGTTGGTATTACGATACAATATCGACCAAATATACTTGCTCTTTGCAAAGGTTGGAATATGCTAAACGATTATATTGAAAAACACGATCGAAAATAATTTCTAAAATAAACCTAAAGAATTTTCAATATCCCTGTTTACCCCCTTTTGATAATATGCGCAAACGTTACAGTGACTTGGCCCGAATATGCTTTTAATCGAATAATAAGATAATAGGGATACAAAATCAGTGCTTTGACATTGGCCTTGCATAGATTATTTTCCTACTAGTTTTTGCGATCGGGTTGGAAATAAATCTAATTTACGAAAACGCGAAATAAAAATCACTGAAAATCAACGTGGGTCATAATCAAGCTTTCAATTCTTTCCACCGGTATTGCTTCAAGTTGTTAGACAATGATCTCCGATCATCATATGAGTAAAACATACAAGATTAATTTATTATTCTCTAAAAAAATTAAAAAATTAACGGTGATGAGAGAGAGTTTCTGTGCTAGTTAACTGTTAATTCTTAAGGAAGGAACGCAATGAACATCTATTCTGTGATAAGCTTGTCGCGAATGTGCAAACATTACGAAGAGTTAACACGTAATCAGAACAATATTGATGTGGGATATAAAAAAAAATTTGATTTATCAATTTCTTTTTTTTTTTTTGGGGGGGGGGGGGCAATCGTGTTCCCAGCTCGCATTCCTTACCATCTCCGAGAGCCGTTCGTAGTTCAAGCTTAAATCCACCAGCGATTCCATCTTCATCAGTCGTAAACCGTATCCACGCTCTCTCAGACCAGACCGTGAGATCAGACGGCACAGTACGACCGCTGAACTCCTGGACGATACTGTGTGTGTCGTTCGGAAGCGTCCCTTCACCTACGACGAGGACGTCTAACTCGTCGATGAGAGCGAACTCGATGAAATGGATCAGAACGCCAAAGCCTGATGGAACGGTTATATGCCACTGGATGAAAGCATCGTTTTCATAGGGCATGGGGTAGTACGGAGATATTAACGTGTAGATACCGTGTTCTTCCAGAATAATTGGTGCTTTAAAATACAAAAAAGATAAGAAAACATGACATATGTTTATTAATGTGAGGTTTAAAAAAGAAAGATGAAAAGACCTATTAAACAAAGTCAATGTTGCAGGCTCATGAAACGAGGGAGTGTGTGTATTGCATCCATGTCTTTTAAGAAAGATATCAAATCACATTTGGGATTAACGACCCATGTGTAGAAAAGGGATAATTATCTAGAAAACATTGTGTCCACTTATTTTAATATTGCATGGAAGTGGTATAGTTTATTGGATAATAGGTTTACTTTCAAAGGACGGATTGGAGTCCAATAGCATGGCATCTGTGCCCTTGGGTAAGATATCAATCCACATTTGGAACTCTTAAATGGACCCAGGTGCCATAAATTGGTACCCATCATGAAGAAATCCCGCGGAGTCAATGCTACAATCAAGCCATGCTACAGTCAGAGCCTTAATACTGGGCCCCGTCATACAAAGAGTTGCGATTTATCCAAAACAATAGCAAGTCCTCCAATCGATCGCAAGTTTGCAGTCTCCTATCTCTTATGTACATAGTTGCGATTGATATCAACTCTTTATGAGATGAAATCACAGTACATGAATATATTGATCAAGAAATGAACGAAAAATATGATATCATAAATAATCAATCGATTGGTATATTCTGTTCCTGAATATCACTTACTCGTTATCGCTGTGAGCTCCATCTTGAACCCTCGCCCGGATCCAATTGGATCGGTTCCGATGATAACATACATGCCATTAGTAGTACTAGTAAAGACTGGAAGGTCGTAATCTGGTGATACCCTTCCACTCCATCCTCCTAAATGAGTTCCACCTTCAAAATAATCAAAATCCACATAATACCGGTCCTATAGTACCGATTATTGATAGGGTTTAAGGTTAGGTTTAGGGTTTTTGTATGGGTTGAGACTCCTTCAGATATGTTAATATGGTGCGGTAAACCGCCGCAAAAAAAAAGCGGTGGCGGTCGCGTTTTTTTTTTTAATGAACTGCGCACAACAAAGGTCATGCACGTGTTTACTGAGGTCTGTGTTTTAAGATACAGAAATGTTAAGTGTATTACACTTTACGCCATCATAAAAAAAGACCGCGGTTTTCCTGCGTCATATCTGAACGAGGCTTGAGGTCAAGTTTGAGGTCTAAGGCTGAATTTGAAGACCTTCGATACAATGGAGAGATGGGCGGCTGACCTCCCTTGCACTTATGTAAACTTTCCCATTTCTAAATCTTGAACACGACCGAAGGAGGCAAGCAAATTCACTGAAGCTTTATTTTCGTGACATACACTGCTGTTGTGTTGATAAAGGCTTTTGATATAATTTTGTTATGACTATATGTTTCATAACTTATAAAATGCAAAAGAGACAATTCGAATATAATGGAATTAAATAAACCATATACATGTATAAGATAAACATACAATAGAAAATAGAATATAATAATAAAACATAAAATATACAAAGCAAATATATGCTCAGCACCATACTAAAGCAATTGCATATAAGTAGGGCCCCGCATTAATCAAATTATAATAAATATGAGTGAGTCACCATACCCACACACAATTTCTAGGTACGGATGACCTATCCATTTTTGTAGTTAAAGTGCAGCCCTCATAGCATCATTACCACCCTCGGGAGCCCTTGTAAAGAATCCGCTGAATAATTGTCACACAATAAATATCGATTTATCAATATACGATCAAACCCTAAACTCACTCTATTTATATGTATAGAGAAAATGTGCGCTTTTTAAAGTGCTGATGTAAATCCATTTAAATAACCCCTAATTTTCAATTTGCATTTGATGACAGGCACGAATTGTTCAAATGAATCAATTTCAGTTTACATTTGTTCGATTCGCTCCGGTTAGAGGAGATGCTATGCTTTGACCTTATCAACGCTCATTTTGGCATCAGGATGTAATATACAATGCTAAGATATCAATACTGAGCTGTCTGCTTATTAATTCTATCAACCAATACAGGCTAAATGTGTTTTCATTTGGCGTTCTTCCGATTACTGATGAAAGCGCTGAAGAGTAATACGGTAACCTTCAATACGAGTTTGTCGGTATTTTGATTTCATTAGAACCGTGCACGATGCAATGAGCAAATTTAATTTCTCAGGAAGCATTACAGTCGGAAACCACTTTAAAGTGTCATCGCCGAAACAGTTATGTTGAGAGTGGCGGATGCAGGATTCATATAATAATAATAATAATAATATCGAGTATTTAGGAGCGCTAAAAACAAAAAGTGCCATACCGTGTGAGCCAAAAAAAAGTTTACATCTAGAAAATTGCTAATTATTTTAAAAATCATTTATGAACAGTAGATTATTATACATCTTATGAAAGAGTGTTTTATCCCATTTGGCATCATTTTTGTGTGGTATGTGTTAGATGATCAGGTGGCATTGTTTGCGAGAGTGCAAAAAACAACTTGCGCCAAAGTGATGCCCACAGCATGTATTATGTAAGGATGAGCGGAGTGAGAGAATGAATTTAATATATCAAATGAAATGCATTGCATATGCTTTTTGCAGAAGCAAAGTCACACACGAACACGAGCACGCAAATGTTCGTTAATATTTGATATTCGATATTTGATATGTGTGGCATGATTAATTTTGTTAGGGATGTTACTGGGATCTGCACAAACCGATTAAATACCCAAATCAAAATTGTTTTATTTAAACATCAGATAAGCAACTTTGGCGCAAGTCGATTTTAGCACTTTCACAAACAATGCCTCCTGTTCGTTCAGGCGTGAGCACATACCACACAAAAATGATACCAAATGATTCGGGAGAAAACACTCTTTCTTAATATGCATAATAACTTACTGTTCATAGATGATTTTTAAAATAATTAGCAATTTTCTAGGTGTAAACTTTGTTTTGACTCACACTGTATAGCTCTTTAAAAATTACACAATGTGAAGAGAAACACGAAATACATAGCCTCACCAAATACGTAAATCATAGTCCATCGCTCACCGAGGAGAGGGGGGAACCATATTAATCATCCATATGGGGTCCACGTAAAAAATACACAACACTTAAAACTGTGTAGGTGTACTCCAGCCAATTTAATAACCCCTTTTGGTGGTGTCAAAGTGTTCCCAATATTTTCCCGGCCCTCGCTCCCTGATCAAGGAATGCTCGACCGGCCGCTGTATAGAACGTTCCTACCACCTACCTAGGTAATAAAAGAGACCGTTGCCTACTGATAGGCGATCATTGTCATGAGGCATATCGAAGTCAAGAAAGCGGTTTCGAATGACATAACCCTTAGGAGCTGCTACATGCCAGACTTGCTCATAGTTGTTAGGATATGAATGAGGGTAGTGTGAAGATGTGAGAATGACCGTCCCCTCAGCCGGTACGAAGACAGGTGCAATGTTTTCTGAAAAAATATGAACAAGTTATATGTGAATTATTTTTAAAATTGTATATTATCAATACAACTTTATTCAGGCCTGCATGTAACTTGTAACTTTAAAAATAACATGATCCGCGAGGAACATTATGAATTGTGGCAGGCGCGGATCTACGGGGGGGGGGGGTTTAGGGGGTTTAACCCCCCCCCCCCTTGGGCGGCCCCCCCCCCCAAAAAAAAGGAAAAAAAGAGAAAACAAAAAGAAAAAAAAGAAAGAAAAAAGAACGCACGCTGGAGAGAAACCCTTTCAAGTGCAAATATTGTGAGAAGATATTCAACTCATCTGGTAACTTAACCAAACACATGATAACTCTGGATATAACTGTGTATTTAACTGTTACTTGATTTAAAAAGACGTTATCATGCACTGCTTTTTATGGTCTCCATTGTGTTAATAGATGCCAGGAAAACATCACTTACGGGGTTCAAATAAACACCCCAAAAAAATCGGCTCGCCGCTTCGCGGCTCGTGGACGATGCTCCGCATCGTCATTATTTTGGTCAAACCCCCCCCCTTAGCAAAAAGCTAGATCCGCCCCTGTGTGGGTAAACTTAAATATATCATGTCAACTTATATTCATCTAATCTGGTAATATTGTATAACTCACTAATCTTACTATATTTATCATCCTATAATCGGCATATTATAATTATGTTTTTTTTTTTTTTATAAACAACACTTAAATCTCCTAAAACAGAAAGCAGTTCGGTAATTTTACACAAACGTTTTTAAGTCCTCAACGTTCCTGAAATTTAATATTCCCCAATGTCATTATTACATGTTTTTTAACCGTGTTTTTCATGTTTGCATAATATCATAATCTTTTACCGGATTTTTGTTGTTGTAATAACTATCAGCGTTAAAAAAAAAAATGTATATATATAATACCAGTTTTTCATTAGACATCATGTCATATATGGTCGTTCTTCTTTTTCAAATAAAATCTGTTTTTGCCAAGGACCCACTTTTTTAAAAGTCTAAAGGGCTTACTTCGGATCATCGCGTCATCGCGTTCGGTCAGGTGGTCGCCCCTCACGACTTTCCGTAGACTTCCGTAGAAATGTCAAAAGGTGTCGGGAAATTTGGACCAGACCATTTGTAGATGAGAGGGGTTTATATCACAAACATTACCTCCGGTATTTCGTTAATAAAGGAGCATGTTTTCACAGAAGGATCAGGTAACGCGACCACCCGACCCGACGCAATGATCCGATGATTCGAAGTAAGTCGTTCAAAGCATACTCTAAAACTCCATCTGATGCAGAAGCTGTGAATCAGATAACCGCACTTCTTCTGTTTGTAATTATCATTGTATCATGTCTTTGTCTTTTATTTTTGTCAGTTTGTATTTTAGTAGGATCATCTGCCTATGCGTATTTGTAAAAATCCAGATGATCCAAGCAATCTCCTTTGGTATGTTTGTTCCATGTTATTTTCTTGACTGTATTCGTAGGAAATACTGAATTGCATTTTTTCATTTTGCATGTTTTTTAAATGAAAGTGGTTTGATAAATTCAATTCAATGGTTAAACATAACATCCCTTAAAGATAATAACATTTACTTTGTATGTAATTATATCGTTTTCCTGATATTCTCTTAATATACAGCAGTTAAAGATATGATACGAATTTTATATGGTAAGCGTGCGTGAGGGTGTGTCTGTTTGAGTGGGTGTGTATAGATTCCGTGTAGTACTACATGATTTGTTATAAAAGTAGCACGATGTAATGCTCAAGAACCACATACCAGGTTTAGGAATAGCTGTGACTTCCACCAAGATGCTCCCATTCACTGCATCGGTGTAACTTGCAATCATAATAGTCATTCGATTAGAATCAGATATCATGTCTAATGGCTCGTCGCGTCCGTCGATTCCAAACCTCCAAGCTTCCAAATCGAAGAAATCCAGGCCTGTACCCAACACAAAAAACTGCAGACCCACGTAAAGATCCAAATCGATGAATCGAATTCGAAAGACGGAGTCTTCGGGTCCCTCAAAAGCCCAACTTGCCGATAGGAAAAATCTCCAGGTGGATGTGTAAATGGTGGGAGGATGGAATAGCATTGGCTCTCCAAGAGAGAGTCGATAGTTAGCTATGAAAAGCAAAAACAAACAAGGGTTATTTGACGTTGTGTTAAAATTGCGTGAGCTGTATAACCAACATTTAATCCAACTTTAAAGGGGTCGGTGTGATTAATCTACAGGAAACAAAATGTATAGTATAGGATGAACCAACACGAAATATCGGGATGATTGTGCTTGAAAGCAACATCTGTAATGTGAACAACAAAGAATTAAGTGGGGTTCATCATCAGTATATTCTACTGTTAAAAAATAAGAGCAACTTTGTGTTGTTGTGTTCTTCATTGACTACACTAAACAAATCTAACAAGATTTGTTATTCGGACGCTTCCAAGAGATGTAAGCTACAAGGTTGTTCGAATTTAACACTTTATTTTAACACTTAATACTTTCTTCGTCTCCCTGCACTGTCGCTCCTTTGCCACACGCGCAGTTTTGCACAAAACAATATCACATATAGGCCTATGTAATATATAAATTATCTATAACCTATATGGACGAAAGGATTGCTTTGTGCAACACAACGGTTTTCAAACAAAATGGCCGACCTGAATACTTACGTGTGACAAAAGAAATTTGGATGGTGTATCCTGACGAAACATATCTGTAATCGCTGACGAAGAGAATCCATATCCATCGTGTTTCTGATTCATGATAAGCTGTGATGTGATACTTATTTCCTGTGAGCTTCTCTCGGATCGTTTCGCGTCGACCTACCTCCTTACCCTCTCCGATGTAGAGAATGTCGAACCTGAGAACCAGAGAAACAAATATTAACTTTTGTTCAATACAATCATCACATGTCCAGATCAAAATGGTGAAACAGAGTTAGTGGGCATCAACTACAAGAAGTATGATAATGGCGTAGCTCTTTCACATCTACATTGAAATTTGCCTTAGTGACCACCTGTCTATATTAGCCATGTATTTTATTTCCCTTGGGAGAGAAATGTGGTGGTGGTGGTGGTTATTTTACATGACTAAGAAAGCATAAGTGCTTGTAAGTAAGCAACCAGACGGCCGACGGCTATAGGTCCTCTCTGAGGGACCTGGTTATGAGGATTAATGCCTTACCAAAGGGCACTAGCGCATCGCCTTGGTTTCGAACCCGGGTCACCGGCTTACGAGACCACTGCTCTACCTAGGCGCGGATCCAGGATTTCTTAGGGGGGGGCCACTTTTTTTTTTTTTGGTGCCAAAAAAAAATCGCAACGACTTTTTTTTTTTGGTCTCGAAATTTGAAAATTTGACATTTTATTCCGTTGGGGGGGGGGTGAGGTCACCCTTTTTTAGGTCAGCCATTGGCATAATTATTATTATTATTTTATTTTTTAATTTAAAAAAAAAAAAAAAAAAAAAAACACATCACAAAAGGGGGGGGTTTGCTCCAAAATACACACATACAAAAAACCGAAGAGGGGGTTCAACCCCCCCCCCTCCCCCCCCCCCCCCCCCCTGCGTACGCGCCTGCTCTTCTGAATACAGTTTTTCCCCTTCCGCGCGAAGCGCGGAAGCTTTTACGTTTCATTAAATCATTAGAGAAAGAAGACGATTCGTTGTACCGTTCTCGACTCTTAATCCTCGTCTGAATTCAGTTCCCCCCCCACATTCCGCGCGCGCGAAACGCGGAAGCTTTTACGTTTCATTAAATCATTAGAGAAAGAAGACGATTCGTTTGTACCGTTCTCGACTTTTAATCCTTGTCTAAATTCAGTTACCCAACTTCCTGCGCGAAGCGCGGAAGCTTTGACATTTAATTTAATTATTAGAGAAACAAGACGATTCGTTGTACCGTTCTTGAAAATAATCCTCGTCTGAATACAGTTTTCCCCCTCCCGCGCGAAGCGCGGAAGCTTTTACGTTTCATTAAATCATTAGAGAAAGAAGACGATTCGTTGTACCGTTCTCGACTCTTAATCCTCGTCTGAATTCAGTTTTCCCCCCCCCCACATTCCGCGCGCGCGAAGCGCGGAAGCTTTTACGTTTCATTAAATCATTAGAGAAAGAAGACGATTCGTTGTACCGTTCTCGACTTTTAATCCTTGTCTAAATTCAGTTACCCAACCTCCTGCGCGAAGCGCGGAAGCTTTGACATTTAATTTAATTATAAGAGAAACAAGACGATTCGTTGTACCGTTCTTGAAAATAATCCTCGTCTGAATACAGTTTTCCCTCTCCCGCGCGAAGCGCGGAAGCTTTTACGTTTCATTAAATCATTAGAGAAAGAAGACGATTCGTTGTACCGTTTTCGACTCTTAATCCTTGTCTGAATTTCAAAAATGTTTTTTGTCTGCTCCTTTTTCTTCCCACGTCCTTTTCCTTTCCTCTCCTCTCTTTCTTTGGCCGGCGTTTTTTTTTTTTTTTTTTTTTTTTTTTTGGGGGGGGGGGCGCCCCCTTTGCCCCCCACGCTACGCGCCTGCGGTCAGATGATCATCTTTTGATATCTTGTCAGCCCCCGGAAACTCATTGGTTGAAGGCAAATTACGGTCAGATAAGCATTCAGGGGCCCGCCTCAGGGCCCCTGGTGGGGTCGAGGGTGCGGAAACCCCTGAATCTCAGGGGTTTCAGGCATTTGATTACGGTCAGATGAACATATTTTTATACCTTATTTGTGACACTGGCACAACACTGTTTGGCGTGAGGTCCAGCGGGCGGAGCCCCCAGAAGCTCAGGGGTTTTAGACATTAAATTACCGTCAGATTTGCATCCAGTGGGGTCCAGGGGGCAGAGCCCCCGGAAGTTCAGGGGTTTAGGCATTTGATTACGGTCAGATGAACATATTTTTATACCTTATTTTGTTGTGACACTGGCAGTTAACTATTCTTTCTTTCTTGCTCTCTTTCTGTCTATTTCTCTTTAAAATGCTTTTCCAAAAAAAATTGGGGGGGGGGGAGCTGGAGGCTCCCGATCCCCGCCGTTCAGCGGGCCCTGGCATGTAGGCATCTCAAGAAGCATATTTCTTGCCTGGCTGTTAATTTACAAACGCATACAAAAGTATAATTTACTAAAGAATGAGGAAAAATCTCGGAAAATTATGTCATTTCAGCATTATGTGTAAACCACCGTTATGGAATTAGAAATAAACCACGTTTAAATTTTATTTCCCTCGAGCCCCCTCCCCGATCAATACGCCAGTGCCCCGCCCCCCCCCCCCGATCTACAACTGATCTCCCCTACCTTTCTTCTTTCTTTTTTTTTTCTTTCCCTTTCTCTCCTCTTTCCCATTCCCTTCCCTTCCTTCTCTCTCTTTTAGGTTTGATGGGGGGGGGGGCGGGAGGGGGAGGCAAAGTCATTTCGGCCCCCACCCTTCTCCACACGTTGTTGGTGGGATTAACTGCAAATGATCTATTTCCCCTTCTTTTCACCCTTTTTTTCCGGTCCCTTTTAGCTCTCCTTTTTTCCTTTTCTTTCTTTCTCTCTTTTTTTTAGCGGGGCGGAAGGAGGCAAGGGCCTTTTTCCCCACCCCCTCCCCGATTCACAACTTGTTGGCTGAAAAATTGCAACTGATACCCCCTTCTTTCCATTTCCTTCCTTCTCTCTTATTTTTGTGATTGGGGGAGGGGGACGCGACAGCCTGGGAGGCGAGGCTCTTTCGCCCCCCCCCCCCCGACCACTTCTTCCCCCTTTTCTTTTCTTCTTCCTCTTCTTTCTTTCCCTTTCTCTCCTCTTTCCCTTCTTTACCTTCTCTCTCTCTCTCTCTCTTTTTTCCTCCTTTTTTTTTCCCTTTTTTTTTTCCTTCTTTTTTTTCCCTTCTTTTTGTTTCCTCCTTTTTTTTCCTTTTTTTTTTCCTTTTTTTTTTCCCAGGGGGGGGGGGGGGGCCGGGCCCCCGGGCCCCCGGGCCCCCCCCCCCCCCCCCTGGATCCGCCACTGGCTCTAACGACTGAGCTATCGCGCCTCCTCCTATGTGTAGTAGAACCTGTCTAGCAAAGCCACTTGTTTACAGCGGCCACTCTCTCTGATTGTCTTGGATGGCCTTAGCAGACAGGTTTGAATGTATTATGTGATTGGATGATAATCATGTCATACCATGGAGGGTAACATGCAGCTATGAATGGGAGGGCTCGATTAACGATCACTCACGTAATCACATTATAATTTGTTGAGTACTTTCGTAGATACAAGCTATCTAATCTATATGAAGTGCAGCGCTTCGATTTCGTTATAGGCCAGTACACCACGAATACTCACCCTTTTCCGAGTACGCCACGTGACCTTTCATTTTACCACTTCAAAAATAACATACAAGTGCTTGTTATTGAGAATAGTCATGGCGTATATTTTTATATATTTCCCTTTTTTCATAGAACTTTAGCCGCCCCCCTCCCCATTACGGGAGGATAGAGTCAAACTTTATGAAGGCGTCGAAATCATGGCCGGGGATTCATGAATGGTTCGTATATGATTGTCTCTTCTCGGTGACCATTTACATTTATTGTGTTAACATCTGCGTCAAGTACCATCACTGTTCGTGTTTTACAATGGTATCTCAGCGAAATGTTAGGTCACGTAACCCAACATTTTGTAGATCTGCGTGTTCTACCTAAGTACACAAAACGTGATAACGTGATTACGTGAGTGATCATTACATACCGACGGGGCGAGATTGATCGGCAGTAAAAGAATGGTCTTTTCTTTTCTTCTTTTCATATTTTCTTTTCCGTTCATTTTCCCTTTGTTCTCTTGTTCTCTCTCTTATTACAATTCGATATCCATTGACACATTTCACAAGAAGGAGAAAAAGATGCATCATCAATTTCATTGTGCTGGGACAGGAACATTTGTGAAGAAGTACTGACAAGCACAAAGTGAAAAGGGGCTAATAAATTTGTACGATACTTGTAATCAAGTATTACAAAATCTCGGACGAGCAACACTGGAATATATACATAAAGAGGTTGTTTCGTTTTCGGGGGGGGGGGTAATGAAGAGCGATCGCCCCCCCCCCCCATTTCCCACGTTGCAATATTTGTTTGTCAAAGTTTACTTTAACAGAAATACTTGCCCTCTTTGAGTATCAAGTGTCAGCACACGAGCGAGAATGTAATGATCTTCGGGTGCCTCTATCACATAAGAAACCAGTGTGTTAGCAGGATATTGGTTTGGATAGTTGGGTGATTCTAATAAGAGGTGTCCGTCGGTTTGATTCTGGATGTCACGTGGAAGATAGTCGATTACCTCCGCTGAAAGAAAAACAAAATGAATAGAGAGATAACAATGTCTCCATTTCCGTTTATTCACAAATTATATATCTATACTTATATGATTCATTTAGGAAAAGCGTTGACAGATTTCCGAATATCTTCTTACTCTATAACAGATCTATTACAAACTTACGCTACACGTAGTTATTCCAGTCACTAATGTTATCACTCGCATATGAAATTATCAAGATTATCGCCCTCTCTGCATTTATATCACGCGTCTTCATTTCACAGCAATTACAGAAATATTATATTTCAACTGTATTTGAAAAAGACTATTGCATTCAATCAAGGCGTGATATGATATTCACCCTCTGCTGTTGGCAAATAGAATATATTATATTCCACATACTAAGAATCTTGCTCAACGATTGGTCAAAAGTAAATCACGTGATGAAAGATAGTTTGCCCATTATTGATGGGAGAAGCAAAAAGTTCGTTACACTGTGTAGATAGTACTACTATATACACAGTGCAATGCACTTTCACTGAAGATTATCCAAAAGCGCACTAAAACAGGCGTAATTAAAGGGATAGTTGAGTTCTGTTTTCAGACCGCAATTGCTTTCAAAGTGCATGGTTATTGCTCTTATTCTTATCTATGACATTTATAGTGCCCTTTTAGAACCTAAAATTGCTATGAAGGTAATTTTAGACCCCAAAATGTGTGAAATTTAGCCAATACGATCATACCAATTCAGCTCCATTTTCCAAAAAACATGGTGACCGTTAATTAATTATTTAATTAGAAATAACAATACATGAGCCCGCTAATTGTGGGTAATATAAGCAACACGAAAATGCCAACACAAAAGCAAACATCGGCATTGGCTGAAATACCACGTAAAAGGCGTTATTTCGTTTTTTTCAACAGTTTTTTTCAAATTTGTCAAAATATCTAATATTCGTGGTGGTACACAAGTATTAGAAATTGTTATATTTCAGCCGTCTCTGAACCGATTTTGATCAAACAAAGATGATTTTATATACAGTAGGTTTGCGGTTGCACCATGTGTGAGAGAGAGAGAGAGAGGTTTGAGGAGTCCTGAAAAGGACTCTGACTCGGTAATCTTTCTTGGAGGAGTGTAGTCCTGAAAAGGACTGTTTGTTATCTTTCTTAGCATATAGTTCTCAGGAGAACTATAGCGCTTGGAGAGGATGAGTGGCTCGACGTTTCGAACAGGTTGACTATCCGTCGTCAGGAGTGGAGAATAGCTGGCTTAAGTCACCGGGGTGCGGACGTCAGGGAAAAAACCTCTCTCTCTCTCACACACATGGTGCAACCGCAAACCTACTGTATATCTACATCACCATGCAAGCCGACACTTACAAGCAGCATCTAAAGATGATTTTGTCATTTAAATATTATGTTCTTTCAAATTTGACACTCAGTTTTTCATTATCTCACCAAAAAATTATTTTGTGTAGCGCCCTCTGCAACAAAACTCAACTATCCCTTCACACGCTTCACATTTCTGTATCTTCCAATAAAGATTTTAAAGTAATTACGCGAAGGACCTTTGTTGCGCGCAGAAGCCATTATACCGCGGTTGGGTTATGCTGCCCTTTACAATGTCATATCTGAACGAACCTTAAATGATGAAGCGGAATAATGTTATCATGCCATGATTATAGATTTAAAAACGAATGTTAAAAATCAGTAAGTAGCATCATTAATATTCTTAAAGCTTTGTATATACGACTGACTAATTAAATGAAGTCAAAATTCCAGTTCATATAACAGGCCCCGTCTTATAAAGAGTTGATATTAATCGCAACTTATTTTATATTGATATCAATTGCAACTCATTATAAGACAGGGCCCTCATCTATGAATAAAATTATCTACTATTGCATTCAGATTTGTTTTACACAGTGCTATGTAAGAGTATCGAATCAAATGTCATATAGTTCAAAGAAAACAAATTGAAATAATTATGAAACAAAATATAACTTATTGATTAATATGTGTTGTTTTAGTCATTGCTGATGACATTTTCTATCAAAGTAAAATTTCCGAAATTCGGCTTTGCCGCAACGATATTTGTATTTCTTTTCAATAGTATATTTATCTATCCATTAAATTATCTATTATTATTATTATTAGTATTATTATTATTATTAGTATTATTATTATTATTATTATTATTATTATTATTATTATTATTATAATGATAATTATTATTATTAGTAGTAGTAGTAGTAGTAGTAGTAGTAGTGTTACTGTTTTTGTTCACTCAATCTAACGAATGATGATGTTATTTTGGAATGGAGAGATTGACGATGGAAGTTTCGTAACGAAAGGGGGTGACTTTAACAACAAAGTCGGATTCAAACGTGGCCGAAAGTTATTTTATTTTTCAGGGATACAGGATACTTGTATTATATTCAATTTCAGAGCTTACCTGTTCCAAATGCTTCTATCGAGAAGCCTGAGAAACTGAAGGCAGAATCGGATACAAACTCTATCCATGCGATCCGGTGCCGGGTATTGATATCCGATGGAAGGGTATCCCCGGATACTGTGATCAATCTGGTTTCTTCGAGTCCGGACACATTCCCAAAACCGATCTTTATATAGTCGTAGGCGGTTTCCAGATCAAAATGTTCGAATCTTAAGACTACGCTTTGCCCCTCAGAGACACTGATCAGGAAGGTTAGATGGAGGTTTGTGGTATAATTGTCAGGATAGTCTGGAGATGTTATATTCACAGACTCGTTGAACGGTACTCTGATGTCCTCGATACCTGAGTCAATGAAACAAATTGTATTAAACTTAAAGGTAAATGAAGTGATAAAATTGTGGAATTATAAATAAAAACAGTAGCAATTATAGAGGGGCTGGGGGGGGGGGCTCAAGATCCCCTCCAATAATAATAAATAATTCCCCCAGCCCTAACAACTTCCCCGCCCGACCCCCCCCCCCCCCCCCCCCCCCATGACGAACAAAAATCGCGAGGCACATGTACGACATGAAAGCAATAACCCCAAGCCCCAATTTCCCATTCCCTCACCCCTCCCCCTTCCCATAAAATGTTATAACATAATCGCTCCTGCATGGAAATTATTTTCATAGTAATGGTGGTTTTGCGATACAAACTTGTCAAATTAACCGAGCTGAGGGACAGTTGAAATATGTGAGACATCCATACCAAAAAGAACTTATCCATTGTTGGTGAAACCTTATCCAAAACTACTGCCTGTTTAATATTGAAGTCTATGTCGTTCTATAAAGTTACGTTGATTCCATTTTGCTTATTATTAATGGGGTATAGTTATGTGGAGATGATTAACCGAAAGTGAAATATATCCTATCCGTGTAAATAAGAACCTTATTTGGTAAGTGTTCGTGTCTGTAATAACTTGTACATTGATAATAATCCCAAATTGTGGATTTCATCCGTATTTTGTTAATTTTATATTAAATATGATGATTTTATTTATTTATCTCAGATGATTTCTTAACGATTCATTTGTAAACCTGATTTGATTTTTCTTTTGTAAGTACTAGTATATTGATAATAATCCCCGATCGTGGATTCTGTTTAGATTAATTGATTTGATTAGATTTGTATGGCGTCCATCCAGATTAATTGTGGTTTACTGTAATGAAAAAAAGAAGACCGTTAGTTTGGTGTGAGCAGAGTCCAGCAAGCCCGCTCCTTTGACATTGGAAGAGAGGCTCCAAATGATCATTTCAAGATTGTTTTGTAATGTGGAAAAAAACTGAATGCTACGTTTTGCTACTAACATAAGTATCTCAAAAAATTGTATCAATTCATATTTTACTCGGCCGCACAACGACATATAAGATATTAAACTTGACAAAATGTAATGTGTACACCAATTCTATGACATAAAAACAAACAAGCAAACTGAAAATATAAACTCAAAAACATTTGGTAAAATAAAACCATTTTTTCACGAAATCATTTTCTTTAAGATTCGTTTTGGCTATATATCTTTCCATATCATAATTAGCTTTAACAGCTGGCACAACTTTTTCAAACATTGGTATCTGATTTTTGCGTTTGGCTGAATAGATCTTTTCTTAAAATAATTAAGATTCAATTTAAAGCTTTGCTAGGACTTCCTTTCATGCCAAACAATTTATTTTGGTTTGTGAGTTAGATTATTAAACAAGTCTCCTCATTTAACTACCTCGGCACCATGATCACCGAGGATGCCAGATGTGAGACATATATCAAGAGAAGGATAGATCTCGCTAAAGCTGCTTTTTCAAAGTTAGGCAAAATTCTGACAAATCCAACAATGAGTATGAGGACTAGAATAAGAGTATTGAATTGTTACATCTATCCAGTACTTATGTATGGTAGTGAAACATGGACTTTAGCCTCTGATACTAAAAAGCGTTTGGAAAGTTGCGAAATGTGGTTTTTAAGAAGAATGATGAAAATCCCCTGGACTGACAAAGTTAGTAATGAGGAAGTTCTTACACGAGCTGGAGTGCAAAGGAAAATGATACGTGAGATGTTAATTAGGCAGTTGAAGTACATGGGTCACATTACACGTAAAGAAGGCCTAGAGAATCTGGCTTTGACAGGGAAAATAGTGGGAAGAAGGAGTAGGGGAAGAAGGAGGATACTTTGGATAGACAGTCTGCAGGAATTGTTGGAGGAGAGAGGAGTGAAAGAACTGGGAGTGGTACTAATACAGAAGGCTAGGAGCCGAGGGTTGTGGAACAGCATGATCACCAAAGACAAACGATATGGCACTTTATAATAGAGAGAGAGAGAGAGAGAGTTAGGCCTTTATGTATTTGTCTCACTAAAAAAACATTGCCCCAGTTTTTACCATGATGTATTTGAATATGGGCGGTAACAAAAAAGATACATAATTTTATTGTCTCTTCACTTCTGTTACAAAATTTAAATGTTTATCTATAACTATTTCGAATCATTTCAGCAATGAATCTTTCATGTAAAGTGTTTAAAATCTTAAACTGGAACCACCTCATATTTACATCAACAGTTGACTGATAGGGAATCAGATTATACGAACACTGCATGCTTTAACTTCTAGATATAAACCCTGTTTCCATTTGGTGAGGCTGTTACATTCTTTCACATGTTTTAAGAACGACTGGTAAATTATGAGAACATCTTTTTTTCATTTTCAATATGAGAAGTAGTGCTTCAGGTATAATACATGTAGGTTCTATCAACTTCGGTACAACACTCTATTCAAAACCGGTCCGAATAGCATTGCATAACCCATTATAGGCCATAATATTGAAGGACATTTATTTTTACATCAACTTTATGTTGAAATTCTAATTACGAGAGAAATGTTCCATCCGTTTTCAAAATGTCATTGATAAAGAGTACTCCCTTCATATACGAACATTCAAAATATATTTTATCATTATTCACTTTTATACTGGGATTATTCCAAAGACGTTAACATGCACTAGTATCTACAACGATTTTAACCATATCTGAAAAAGCAAAAGTACCTCTTTCTACAATGGATTAGGCGTGACAATTGTCAGTTGTTTGTAATGTTCGGATCCCATATAATTATAGTTGGAGGGAATTATGATGGAGGCATAAACGAAAAAAACATATGATAAGTAAACTACTCATATAAAGAGTCATTGATAAACCTTCTGATCCATGATATCTTATGAGATTTCATATGTATAAAGGTATTTGTCATTTTAATTCCATCATCCTTATACAAATGACACATTTGTTTTCTTATTATTTTTTCAGGCTTATTACCCAATTTAAGCGAGTAAAAACATCGATTTACCTCTCTAATAATGTGTGAGTTTGGTTCTGAAAGTGATAGAAACAGGTTGTTTAATTTAGTCGTAAATAACTATTTATTAATATTTGTATTATCATAATTATATCATCAATACTATTGCTATCATCATTACTATTATGATTATTATTACTATTATCACCATCATCCTAATTATCATTACTATTACTATTATTCAATAGAATAACGAACATGGTCATGTATTAAAACTAACGTAAAATATAATTTTGTATAAAAAAAAGAATACAACATAACCATCGTTTGTTTTTGTATAGGCGGTTACTTGTATATTTCGCTTACTTTGGTGAAAGTGTGGAAATTATGATATAATGCTAAATGTGTATTATTGATACAGCGGTAATAATGTGTATATTGATTTTATTCGAAATTCCTTTAAAAGCCTCCGTTTAACACTTTTTAAAGAGGAATTGGCGACGGTATTATTCATAAATTAGGTAACTAAAACACGACGACTAAAGGCAGGCTATCACAGTTACCACCGCAAAACCATACCCCCTCCCCCACCCCTCCCCCCAAAAAGAGATTTGTTATATCCAATAAAATAATGTTATAAGCAAATACAGATTTCATAAGTACAATGTTCATTAATTATTGAAATCTTTAAATAGAAATATGAAGAACAAAAATGAATATAAATCAACCTCGAGAATTACAAGAAATACCCAAGTCTACACACCATTACAATCACGCCTAAGCCATATCTTAATCTAAAACTGTAAAACGGTTAACAGGCGATTCCTGGTTTATTTTCAAAATTTGACAAACACTCATTCACAGGCAATAAAACTGATTTGAATGTTTAAACAAACTGAAGAATGATACTCACTTGTATTGCAGAAAGCAACATAAGAGGAGAATGCAGATATAATGAAATAGACGAGTATTGGATGACGGGGTAACATCTTGATAACCAGTGCACGTAAACACTCGAGTTGATTCTCAAAACACCTTCTGTGTTTCATGCATTCTGAAATGCTTAGAATTAACTAGATGAATATCTTTGCAACTTCGCGACCAAGTTTGTATATGGTGCACCACTGCATGAGATGATTTTCGAATAAAACAAATTACTGAAATACCATCCCCCTTATACTGATTAAGGTTTGCGCATGCACTGTATACGTCAGAGTTCGTGTCGATTTTCCCAAACAGGTTCATGCGTGGTTGTGTTGTAAATGAAAACGCGACAATTCTATTTTTTGTTTACAGATCCGGTTTCCAATCACCCTTTCCTTCAACGTTTCTAACAAGAGTGATGATGAAAGTATCAATTTGTGAGATGCTAATGGGGTATCCTATGAGTACAAGTATCTCGATGGTAGATTCTCTTCTGTTTCTGATGCGAGGGAAGAGATTTGGTTACATTGGCGACCATGCTTGACAATCTGATCACGTGCTAACTCCACTGGCCAATCAGTGCACGCATTTCCTCAACCATCCCTCAACCATTTCCCAATCCTCTTGCTGTTTTCAGATGATTGCAAAAACTGGTTAATACTGGAAGTGAAGAGACTTTCCAATGGCAATTCTCAAAAAAAGCAACGAGAGTTTTATTGGCAGCATCTTAGAAGGTAGTCAGCCATTCTCAATGAAATTTCATAGGTAATCTCTTAATATTATCGCTCAGTCCTCATGAGAATTCAAAATATTTTAGGTGAAAACTTCAAAGTTATAATCATTTTTGTAAAACGTAACATTTTCCAAATTGTACAAGGAGCGTTGCGTAGCATTATTGCACAATAAGTATATACCTGGCGCCTGAACACTAACTAGGAAGCTCCCAAATTAACTTTTATTCTTCTTTTCATTTATTTTCATTTCCAAACATAAAATAAAACAATGCTGCATGTTGAAATCTAACTAACTTACAATAAATGAATGTCTAACATGACTTATATCATAAAGCAGTAACAATTACGTTATTTTATATATAATGTACAAGGATGGAATACTTCGATTTTATTCAATTAACATACATCTGAAATAGACAAGATAAGAAAAAACAAAATTATTGATACAAAATGGGTTAAGAATTAAGATTAATATTATTTACACATCTATAGACTTTAGTGTCTCTTATGATATAGGCATTATGACCGTGTTAAATCAAATATATGGACAAACCTAATCTTGCTAAAAGGCATGTTATGCAGTTTTCATAGATCTTCTGAGAAGGACATCATAAAATCAATCTTTTGGGTTTATTTCATAACTTAAAATAAATATATGAAAACTTGAATACGTATTACAGGGGTTGCTCTTCTTTTCAAACAATTTGTTTGTCTTTCCTGCAGAATATTGCTCGCCATTATAATTTAATTATCATAGAAAGTGTACTCCTTAAATTTGCAGTAATGACACTTGTATACTGATGATTTGTTTTTAACAGAGCATCCCGGGGCAGGTGCTTCCACTCGTCAAAACAATTTTTCATGAAAAAATAATAGAACAACAAAGTTCCCGAAATTCGATGAAAAGTTCTTTAAACTGTCAAAGTGCCTCTTATGTGCCAATTTTATTGTTTTCTTTGGTCAATTACTGGGAGGACGAAAGTCAAACGACTTGTCGCACACTACAAGATTATCAACTTCAAAGTGCCAAAAAATTACACTTTATTCAGAGGAAATGGGAGAAACTATACATTTTCCACCGGCGGATCCGAGAACCCCCCCCCCCCCCCCCTTATAAAAAAAAGGAGAGGGTCAACCCGTTAACCCGACGAGTGCGAATCACACTGCGAACGCGAGCCCTTATTGGAGGGTTGCAGGGGCTGAGGGTAATATAGTTACGCCATGATCATATAAACTGGTGTGGTTTACCGCGTTATATCCGAACGAGGATTAACACAGTTTTGTTACAATAACAAACTTGTACTTCCATGGTGTATATGAACATGATTAATTATAATGCCTAACTATGTGGGGCCTTATATTGATGTAATTATATAATAATATCTCTTGTTAACCCGATGAAGCCTCAACTGTTCTCCGTGAGAGCTCTGCATCAGTATTTAGTGATGGTAACACACACCCACGAGAGATCAACACAGTTTTGCAACAATATCAAACTTGTACTCTTATGGTGTCTTTTAACATGATTAATTATCATTCTTAATGATGCATGGCCTGATTTTGATGTAATAATTAAATAGTATGTCTTGTTTACCCAATGAAGCCTCATCAGTATTAAAGCCCCACTGCACTCAAGGATGTTAGGGAAATTATTGGCTAGTCATTCCTCTTTGAGGAGACGAGGCTGATTCATTAAGCATGCTAAGATTTGTGAAGAGAGAAATACGGAGATAGAGAGAGATTGAGAGAGAGGGAGAGAGAGAGAGAGAGAGAGAAGTTTGAAAAGAAAGAAGACAAAAATGAGAAAGTGAGAGATATTAAAGATAAAAAGAAAGAGAGAATGTGCGTATGTGTGGGTGTGTGTGTGTGTGTGTGTATGTGAGAGAGAGAGAGAGAAATGGGTAAGATAGAAAGAGACAAAAAGAAAGAGAGAGATTTTTAGAATTATGCGTTTCATACATATTACTTCTATTCACTGCTGCTCCTTCATTAATTCTTTCTCATTCTGATCTGTTTGAGATTGATTTTTGAACATTACTGTGTGTGTGTGTGTATGTGTGTGAGAGAGAGAAATGGGTTAGATAGAAAGAGACAAAAAGAAAGAGAGAGATTTTTAGAATTATGCGTTTCACACATATTACTTCTATTCACTGCTGCTCCTTCATTAATTCTTTCTCATTCTGATCTGTTTGAGATTGATTTTTGAACATTACTCGCTGAAATTTAAAATCTTCTCTTTTGATAGTGGTTTCTGCGATCGATAGCAGGACGGATTTCTCCACATTCTCCAACTTTATTCATTCGATATAACTGAGTTGATTGTAGTCTGTACTTTGTTCCAATATGTTATAAATTATAATATGAAATAGAGATACTAGTACTACAGAACAAAATATAGAGGGGGGGGGTTATAACAATATTAATTCATTCAATATAATTGAGATTACTGTATTTTGTACTCTGTAATTGGTTCCAATATGTTATATATTACAATTTGTAGGAATTAATATTATTTATTGAGTGAATACAATAAAGAATATTACAAAACAAAAAAACTATGGGAGGGGGGGGGCAGAATAACATATATCTTCATTCGATATTACTAAGATTGATTATACTCTGTGCGGGTTTTTTTTCCCCCATTATGTTATATAGTTAAATGATGTATGATTCGATGTTATGTATTGAATGATATAATGTAACACAGATGTACATGTATGAATTGATTGATGTATTGAATGAACACAATAAAGAACATTACAAAACAAAAAAACATTGGCATTTTATTAATTTTCCTCATATTAGTATTACTGAGGTGGAGCTTTTTCCACTACATTTAGATCATTTAGATGAAGTGGGTTGTTTCAATTAGACTGAGATTTGGAGGGAATGGTGATGTATGTAGATAAGTTAACGATGATGGTGATGGTGACGATGGCTAAAATATTGATGATGGTTAAGAAGATGCTAGAATTGACAGTAAATTAATAAAAGATCTATTTGATAGTACTCAATACAAGATTATAGTATGTCTCCCTCCAAATATTGCCATCTAATCGATTGGTTTTATCATCAACATTTGTTTAATGTAACAGTTAAGCTCTAAACTTCTGAATACCTTTTAAAATCTCAGGTCTATAAAATACGTAAGCATGGTAAGAATGGTAAGAATGCATGCCAAAATAGGAAAGAAGATGTAATCAGACTCTGATGGGAAAAGCTTGTTCACGTTGAAACTCTTCGATATTTTGAATGAAACATTTTACAAAATAATAATATGCTACGACCAAATAGATCTTAATCGATAAAATGTAATTTTGTAGAGACGAATTGACGGAAGTCGATGGATGAAAATTGAATGGTTTGCTCATTGACCAACTTGAATGGCAAATGGCTTCATTAACTCTGATATTTGCACACTCTATAATTATTTTTACAAATCGGAACTTCAGAAACCGAACCATTGTTGATCATTTTTAATCTCATTCCTTCTAGAGCGACATTTCTAAAAATATGTCGGTGTTCAATATCTCCTACAACACGGATTTGCCCCCCCCCCCCCTTAAACCCCCTCTATGAGGGCTTTTGAGTTTTCTTTATGAGGTCACCTTCTTGCGCACGCATGCGCAATACTTACCACTACAATTATTTCTTTATTCATGCGTTTAATGTGCGACTCGTGTGGATTTTGGAGCAGAAAACTCTCGAATGTGTTGGCAGAACTCTTGGAGAATATCAATCGAAAAGTCATGAAGAATATATGATGAGCTATGTAATTGCAAAGTTCACTGGTGAAAACATAACAAATCGTGATTTTTATTTATCATAATCTGTTGTAAGATAAAAAAAAATTAAAAAAATCTTCTCTTTTTTAAAGTATTTATTGAAACAAATCTCATACATATGATAAATACATGTTTATATAAACACAGAATTTATAGTAAAACAAGTGAAATAGTTAACTCATCATCAACAATTACTTAACAAAATATCTGCCATTTCTTATTATGAAGATCGAGACGATTTTCCATGAAAGCAATTATACGTTCCATATTTTCTAAATGTCTGAGAGCTCGTAGAAAGGAAGGAAATCGTGATATAACGTTTTGCATATAACAAGTAAATATACAATATTTTGCAGAAATAATAAGTGTATTGACGAAATAAAAATGATTGGTGATATAATATAAGAGTACCAAAAAAATATTCTTCATCAGTGAACAAAACATTTCGTGTATTTTTTTTTTTAACCATACAAATATAACAATCCAAAAAGATCGTTATTTTTCACAATTTAGAAACAAATGAACTAAAGTCTGTTCATGATTTTCACAAAAAGTACACATTGAAGAAGAACTTATATCTATCTTATAAAGAAAACTTTGTAATGCAATTTTTCTATGAATTATTTTAAATTGGAGATTTCTCGTTTTATTATCTATGGATGACCTATATAGTAACGTCAAACGAGATTTCCAGATTTTTGAATCGTTTAAATTATTTTGTAGATCCCTTTTCCATTCATCCTGTTGATTTGTTTCTGAGAAAATATTGTACAAAGATTTTGATATCTTTTTAGGTTTACGAAAATTGTTCAATAAAGTATCAACGCAATTTAGGAAGGAACTTTCTTTTTGAAAGTTTCCCTGTTTCAGAACTTTTTTCCAACTATTAGGTTATGCGAAAAGCACTAAAAAAACATAACATGAATGTACCTGAGAGAAAAATCATTTGACTTTGGATTTGATCAAAAGATATAAATGAATCATCAATGTGCAAAATAGCTTTAACATATATCATATCAGAATTAAAACGTCTAATAGGTTTTCCGCCTACCAGTATATGAGAATTCAGGCAAAGTGGTTGGGAAATAATTTCCTTGAATTTAACTGGGTTGTAGTATCTGTAGTGACTCCATGCAATCGATATGTCTTTCCAGAAAGGATCTGCGTATTTATTGAACATTAAATGACCAGAGCGGAGATTTCCGGAAAAAATATCACCTCCCATATTTCTACAGCTAAAAAGGAATGTGATTCATGTAAATATGTCACATGGTGGACAGAATTCCGTATCCAATTAAATACACAGCGTCTCTTTAAATGGTTGCCAAACCCTCGTACATTAATCGACCCGATCTTAATAGAGTCACGTATTCATTTCGAAGTCATTTATTAATTAACAATGACTAGTGGGCCTATATCAATGAGTTCCATATGAACATGTACTGTATTTGATCATTTAAAGTAGAACAATATAATATAAGTTGAGAATTGCTTAATTTTGAAGGTAGAATATAAAAAATGAAGTTAAAAAGAAGTGAATAGAAAAAAGTGAGAGAGGAGAAAAATAAAACAGTATACACAAATTCTATAAAGTAAACATTAACAAAAATGAACAATCCCTTCCTGTTTGGATTTTCCGTCTACTGCCATGTGACAGAGTAAAAATGAAGCAACTGTAACTAAGCATAGTAGGCATTAAATAGACGTAGAAGTACATCAATCGTAGCTATATCTGACAAGAAATAGAGCAGAAATAGTCAAAAACAGTCAAAAAAAACTACTGTAGTTTCGGCTATTCTCGGCGTCTATACTCCATCTCTTTCTAACAAAGTAAATACAAATTCAGTGGACGATTGATGAATTCATTTTTTTGGTCAAATTATTATTTCAACATGTCAAAATTCTTTATTGTCCTCTTCTTTGCCATTTTTCAGATCTGACGGACGACGGGTTTTTATGGATCCTGGAGCATCTTTGAGGCCATCCTTATGTTCAATCACTCTCGGTACGGAGTTGGGGATGAACGCAAACTTATTTGCATCTCTTAATTGCCTGACTTTCGTCATCAGCCGTTTGTGTTTATTTCTGGTATCTGGGTGAATATCGTCGCGGATTCCTACCTTTAAGGCCCGCTCACAAAGGGAGGACGCATGGGGAACGCACGGCCGGCGCATGGGAAATTTGCAATTTTGGCCAGTGCGTTGTCGTGCGCCCAACTTTTGTCGAAGCTACAGCGAGCTGACACCAAATGCATAGCGTGTTGCTAGCGCGCTGAGCGCATACAGGGCGCATACAGTGCGCATACAGACCGTACACAGAGCGCACATGATAACAACTTCCACGAATGCACAGCGTGTTGCTAGCGCGCTGGACGAATGGTCCACGCATGCACCGCGTTCTACGACGCACGGCCAGCGCATTGAAAATCGGAAAAGGCCGTGTGCCTAACTTTTGTCATGATTTTGGAAAAGCTAGCCTGACAAAAAATGCACAGCGTGTAGGTAGCGCGTTGTGCGTATACATAGTGCTGGTCGTGCGTTCCCCATGCGTCCTCTCTGTGTGACCGAGCCTTAAAGGCCCGGTCACACAGGAAGGACGCATGGGGAACGCACGGCCAGCGCATGGAAAATTTGCAATTTTGGCCAGTGCGTTGTCGTGCGCCCAACTTTTGTCGAAGATACAGATAGCTGACACCAAATGTATAGCGTGTTGCTAGCGCGCTGGACGCATACAGGGCGCACACAGGGCGCACACAGGGCGCACACAGGACGCACACAGAGCGCACATGATAACAACTTCCACGAATGCACAGCGTGTTGCTAGCGCGCTGGACGAATGGTCCACGCATGCACCGCGTTCTACGACGCACGGCCAGCGCATTGGAAATCGGAAAAGGCCGTGTGCCTAACTTTTGTCATAATTTTGGAAAAGCTACCGAGCTGACACAAAATGCACAGCGTGTAGCTAGCGCGCTGTGCGTATACAGGGCGTGTGCTCCGCGCATGTCTGGCGCTGGTCTAGCGCGCTCCACGCATGTCCGGCGCTGGTCTAGCGCGCTCCGGCGCATGTCTGGCGTGCCTTTGGCGTGTATATCCATGCGTCGAGCTCGGCGCACGTTTTTGAGCATGCTCAAAAAATCCCGACGCACACAGCGAATGTCGACGCATGCATAGCGCTGGTCCAGCGTTGGTCCAGCGCGCTCGACGAACGAGTAACGAGTGATGACGCACGCCTAGCGAACGACAACGCACTGGCCAAAATAGCAAATTTTCTATGCGCCGGCCGTGCGTTCCCCATGCGTCCTCCCTGTGTGACCGGGCCTTTAGGCCGCGGATTCGAACATTTGTTAATGTCGGGCTCTTCTTCAGGATTGACTCGCGATCAATGAAGCGTAGCAGCATTACGTGGATGTGTCTTGGTCGTGGGTTGTACTGGTCACCAGCTTGAGCACGGGATATTCGTGGCGTGCGATGGGCGCGTTCCACTTCCACATTCTCCATATTCAAAGGAGATGCGAACAACTGGCGGGCGTATTGTGCGTATAGTGGAATGTTCTTCACCTTTTGGTATGCCGTGAATGATGAGATTGTTTTGCTTACTTCTGTTTACTAGATCGATGATATTCTTTCTCAGCTCATTTACATATCCATAATTGCTTTCGTGGCTTTTACTTTCTCAACCTCTGACTTTGTTTCACTGATTTCTGTTTCTAAAAACGTAGTTCCATTCTCAAGATCCGATACCCTTGTATCCAGAAATTTAAGCTTTGTTAATTTTATGTCAGGCCAATTTTTAATCAGTTTTTAACGCAGCTCCACTCGCTCTTTAAATCCTATCCTACTATCCTCCAGAGGATAAAATATAAAATGTTTTGGGGGGTGATCTGCTCTGCGTCATTGATGTAATGTACAATAGGGAACAAAATTAATGGGGATAGGAGTGAAAAAGAAGACATACGAGAAAAGAGACAGAGAGAGGATGTCTTTCCGTTTCATTTCAAAATGCAAACATTTCCCACTTTAAGGGGGCAATGGGTATATCCATTTCCGGCCTTGTCAATCTGCCCCCTTACAATTTTGATCATTTAGTACAGCGATTTTTCAAACGAGGTGCCGCGGAGAATTTTAGTGATATCGAAAAAATATTCTGGGATAAAGTCAACTTCATGAAAACAAAGTAAAAAAGTGACTTTAAACTCTCTCGCTTCGTTCTCTCGCGGAATTTAGAAACGACGTAGTTTCAGGCAGCTAGGTCCATGAATAACCCCACATGATAATATGGCGATATCGTCATGATTCGGGCAGCATGGCGTCCGAATATAACCCTATTTATTGTATATTTATAACAAAATGAAATTCATACGACAAGTGTATTTTCCTCTCGTTTTCCTCAACTCTTGCATAACTCCCTGTCCCAATTTTCGGGATCCGGATAGTATATTTTCGGAAAAGAGGCCCTACCGGTCCTCACACGAAAATGTGCCCGTATGTCTTTGTGTACGAGGGATGGAAAACAATTTCTCTTTAATGAATTTTGAATTGGGATGGGGCGAAACATTTTAGCTCCTAAAAGGGTTCCGTGACTAATAAAAGAGTGGAAACGACTGAGCCCACGCTACGCAACTAATAAGACTTGATTGTTTTTCCCTTCACATATAGTGAGTTTAAAGCATTTAACTTAGAGTTGGAGTGAAAAAATAAATACAAAATATCATTGTATAGACGCGAAAAAGCAAAGCGACCAATGACTGGGAGAAAGAGGACCTCCTGACTTTACATATTGTATTTGGATGATCATACCATGGTTACCGTGGATTGTGTCCACGCAAAAGATGACCTACAAATACGCCTCCAGGTCATCAATTTACTACACCTGGGTGGAGAGTGACAAATGTTGATAAATATCTTGCCTAAGGAAATTGATGTGGCAACGGAGCTCGAACCATTCAATTTGCATTTCCTTTAAACGATTTGAACTTCTTCAAAATCAAATTAATACCCTACCATGTACATGCATTATGCATATTTTCCCTTGGACCACATACAACATTTTGTTTTGGCGATTGGTCAAATTAATTAATCAATCAATTAATATAAGCTAGTACGGTTACAACACTTTAAAATGCCGCTGCTCGTAGAGTTACCCTCTGCAACAAACAAAGGCACATCACGCTAAACCACAAACCACTGCTTTGGTTGCCTATGACTTTAACGAATTGTAGATTATTGTCTTGCCAAAGGATATTAGTGCTGCGGCGGAACTCGAACCGTGAACCATGTGATCTACAGTCCTGTGATAGATCCACAAACCACGGCACCTTTGCATTGCTATTAATATTATCATTATTATTATCATTATTATTATTATTGTTATTATTATTTTTATTATTATTATTATCATCATCATTAATATTGTTATTACTATTACCATTATTCAATAGAATAACAAACAAGACCATGTATTAACACTAACGTAACAAGAAATTTAATTTTGTATAAATAAAAAATACAACATAAACTTTGTTTGTTTTTATATTGGGGTTTATTTGGATATTTAGCTAACTTTGTGAAAAGTGTGGAAATAATGATATAATAATAAATTTGTGTTATGAATACATCAGTAATAATGTGTATTATTTGTTGTTTATCCCTTTTGAAGTCGTCCGTTTAACACTTTTGATCATTCATTATTTAAAATTTAAAAAATTGGCGACGATATTAATCATGCCTTAGGTAACTAAAACACGACGACTGAAGGCATGCTTCTAGAGTTATCCCCGCCATCCCAACAATATATTTTCAAATGCAATTAAAGATTTCCTAAGTACAATGTTCAGTGATTATTGAAATCTTGAACTAGAAAGATGAAAAACAAATATGAATATAAATCAACCTCGAGAATTATAAGAAATGAACAAGTCTACTACACACCATTACCATCCACGCCTCAGGCATATCTTAATATAAAACTGTAAAACGGTTAACTGGCAATTCCAGGTTTATATTTAGAATAGTACAAACATTCATACCCAGGCAATAAAACTGATTTGAATGTTTTTTACAAACGAAAAAAGGATACTCACTTGTATTGCAGAAAGCAACATAAAAGGAGAATGCCGAAATGAGGAAATAGACGAGTATTGGATGACGGGGTAACATCTTGATAACCAGTGCACGTTAACACTCGATGAGTTGATTCTCAAAAAACCTTCTGTGTTTCATGCATTTTGAAATGCTTAGAATTGCTTAGATGAATATCTTAGTAACTTCGCGACCAATGGTGCACCATTGCATTAGATTATTTTTTAATAAAATAAAAAATACTTAAATACCATCCCTCTTACTCATATCAGGTTTGTGCATGCACTGTATACGTCACAGTTCGTGTCGATTTTAACAAACAGGTTCATGCGTTGCTATGTTGTAAATGAAAACGCGATCGACTATTCTATTTTTGTTTACCGATATGGCTTCCAATCACCCGATACCAAAACATTTACAGTAAGATACTGAAACATATTATCCGAAGTAGCGCAATAATACTAGACCAGAGTATATAATCTGTGATCTAGGTTAGAAAGTTGCAACATTAATATACTGTCACTATTTGTTACATGGGTTATATTGATGGCATAGTATTAAACTGTAGGATTGAGTAATGTTTGCGCCCTGCTAGAACAATGGTCCGTTGGGTTGTCTTCATCCAGACTTCACCTTTTCCAATCGCATAAGCAATGAAAATATAAATTAGTAAACGTGTGCATGCGCATCTATGTAGGCATATCTATTGTTTGTTAATGTTAATTTATTAATGTATTAATCAATTTATTATTTTTGCAATGACATACCTATTTTTTGGGGGGGTGGGGGATCGGTGGAATGCTTCATGCATGCATGAAAAATGAATGAAGACTGATCATAGTTTTGAAAGAGCCTTGAGATAAAGAGAACCAATTAATCACCAACACATACATGTATCTTGTTTTATAGTTAAAGGTAAAGACCAGTATTCGAAACGCCCAAATTTCAAAAAAATGAAATGGAAGCTTATATTACCAATCATGTGAAAGAATATGTTTTGACTATTACATGATGATAACAAAATTGCCGGGAAACCGCCTCCTAATGGATTTTTTTGGTAAAGTAGTTTATCTATTGGTGTTTGAGAGATAAACGCACGTGTCGCGCACGTGTGCGTAGTCCCATAAACATCTTTCTGTGTACAGTGCTTGTAACTTTACGAAGAATGGGCCAAATTTCTTATCATTTTGATGATTCCAGAACCTTGCAGTACACACCAATACTTATATGCTTGATGATCAACTTTTTCTGATCGATTCCACAACGTTTCTTTCACAATGCAATCGCATGACCATAACTGGTCTTTACCTTTAAGGATTTCATTTGGTCAAAGGCCTACTATATTTAAAAGAAAAAGAGCTTCAAAGAGAAACTGGACGTATTTGAACACCCTCGATTATAACATAACAATTGTTTTTTGAGTAGACTGAACTACTACCTCAGTAACTACTAATCTGTCATCTAGATTACAAAGTTGCAACAGCAACGAATTGATTCTCTTTATCACCTGGGTTATAGTGAGGGGACAGTATCGAACTGTATATATAGGATTGAGTAATGTTTGCGCCCAGGTAGAACTGTAATAATAATAACAGTAGGTTCTTGTATAGCGCTCATGTCTGTCATACGTGACACTCCTGGCGCTCCCAATTATTACCCTGGCTTTCGCACGACTGCCATACGGCGCTCTAGCATTTCAAGGAATTAATTCCTGCTAGGTACCCATTTACATCACCTATAAATCCAGACTGGATTTTTTTATATCGCATTAGCAAAAAGAATATGAATTGTTCCACTTTGTCTCACGTTTTTTTAAAATTAATATAGCTTGCGTGCGTGTGTGTGTGTGTGTATTAGCCTATGCATGCATATTATCGAAATTTACTTAACGAGCACTTAAAGAAGACATTATAGCGTTGTAAAATTAACAAAGAATGATCATAGCTTTGAAAAAGATAAATGATAAAGAGTAGCAATATTTCACAAACACATAGTTTGTTTTATAATTAAAGGTTCCATTTGGTCAAAGGCCGGTTCCATGACACATGCTCCGCCGACGATTGCTCCGCCGACAATTACTCCGCAAAACGCGACAATTGCTCCGCGACATTTGCTCCGCGACATTTGCTCCGACGTCAAATGCTCCGCCGACACTTGCTCCGCCGACATTTGCTCCGCCGACATTTGCTCCGCCGACAATTGCTCCGCCGACAGATGCTCCGCCGACAATTGCTCCGCCGACATTTACTCCCCCGACAATTGCTCCGCCGACAATTGCTCCGCAAAACGCGACAATTGCTCCGGTGAAAAATGCTCCTCGAACGACAGTTGCTCCGCCGACATTTGCTCCGCCGAAAATTGCTCCTCCGACATTTGCTCCGCATGAAGCGACACTTGCTCCGGTGACATTTGCTCCGACGACATTTGCTCCGCCGACAATTGCTCCGCCGACAGATGCTCCGCCGACAATTGCTCCTCCTACATATACTCCGCACGAAGCGACGCTTGCTCCGGTGACATTTTCTCCGCCCCAAAAGTGTCCCATAAAATACAAATGCTACTAGTACTACGACAAATGCTTCGCCGACAATATTTTTTTTTCACGGGTTATTTTCGTTTCTTTTTTTTCTTCATTTTCTGAATGCATTTCATGAAATGAAATGAATGAATGTTGATGATGTGGGAGGAAAAAGGAGTTACCTAAAAGTCATTTCGAATATACTGAAATAACTTTCCATCTTTCACTGTACGTCCCATATAATGTACACTAAACACTCATTACATGTCGTGGGAATTTTTGTTTGTTAAAGTCGAGCAGCAAGCCACATTCCCCAATACGCGCATACCTCCTAGTTAATTTCAAACAGCTCATCAATATGTAAGACCTGACCTTAATACAAGCAAGCACATGCATCTTACTAGGTAAACCATCTGCAAGTAAAGCGTTATACAATGTACTAGGTCATCATGGAAGTTCTAGAAAACAACAGGGGAAGGGATCAAAATAAGCTTTGAAGGGCACTTATACGTAAAGAAGAGAACCCATTCAGACGGGAAAATTAGATGGCAACCTTTCTGCTTATTCCCATTTATACAAATCATTTTGTTGCAGTTTGATGTTAGTTCTCCATGATAAGCCAATTGCTCTTCTTCCGGTAGTTCCGTGAGTCCCTTAAAGTCAGTGAAAACAAAGTACTTGAATGAGACGGGGTGTTTTAGACACTAATATATATATATATATTTAGTAAAGCACTTAACTGAAGGAAAGAAGCCTATAGAAAACGGACTGGATATTATTGAAAATGCTATTCTAAACAAGAATGTACTACATGTACTACATTACGTTACAATTTCACGAGAGAAATAGAACTCGAGAGGGGGAGAAGAGAAGAAGTGATGAAAATGAAAGAAGACTAATAGCATAAAGGAAAGAAAAGAGCTAAGAAGACAAGAAAAGGGTGTGAAAAGGAAAAGGAAGAGCAAGAGAGAAAAAGAAAGATAGCCTTAAACTTTGGATCAGCTAATGAGTAATACATGAAACAGATTTTGAACGGAGTAATTATCTTTCGCCGGAGAACGTGCATAAGAAGCTACAACTTGATTTTTTTTAAAATCAAACATTATGGGGAAAAGCAAAAAAACGGCTGAGCATTTATTGCACTAATTTCCAGAAGAGCATTCATGTCTTCCACGAGGCCGCACTTTTGGATCAGAGAGCAATTTTATTGTCGGCGACGCATTTACGGGATACTTTTGGGGAGGAGCAACAATTATTGTCGTAGTAGCCTTTGTATTTTACGGGGCACTTTTTGAGCGGAGCAATTGTCGGCGGAGCAAATGTCGGCGGAGCAAATGTCGGCGGAGCAATTGTCGGCGGAGCAAATGTCGGCGGAGCAAATGTCGGCGGAGCAATTGTCGGCGGAGCAAATGTCGCAGAGCAAATGTCAGCGGAGCAATTGTCGGCGGAGCAAATGTCACCGGAGCAGGTGTCGCATCAGAAGGAGCAAATGTCGGCGGAGCAACTGTCGTTCGGGGAGCATTTGTCACCGGAGAAATTGTCGCGTTTTGCGGAGCGATTGTCGGCGGAGCAAATTTCGGCGGAGCAATTGTCGGCGGAGCAATTGTCGCGGAGCAAATGTCGCGTTTTGCGGAGTAAATGTTGGCGGAGCAATCGTCGGCGGAGCATGTGTCGGGTTACCCAAAGGCCTACTACACTGTTGCTCATAAAGCTGGATTTTTGTTTTACCCCAATGTATGGAATGATTTTGGCAATGATTTATTCCTAATATATCTAGATAATAGTTTACATTCTCAGATTTTATTGAATAATAATTTGCAAGTGTTTGTTTTGCGTGACTGCCTAAGCATCTGTATGCTACTATGCTAATCAACTAGGGGTCCTACGCCCTTAAGTCATAACTGACAGTATAATGAGGATTAATAATGCCTCACAAAAGGCAATAATAATAGCACATCGACACGGTTTAGATCCGTGGGCCTCACAGTTACGAGGCCATTACTTTTCCACAGAATCACGACTGTACACAGCGGGGGCTAGGGTAGGGGGTAGCCCCCACAAATATAAAAAACTAAGAAAATTCAATAAATTATCAATAATTCATTGCCTTTTTCCCCGGTCCCCAACAGGAAAAATCCTCTGTGCGGTCACGAATTACGGTTCAAGGCATGGCCACACAGACAATTTGGCAATCAATGCTACAGCAAGGCCTACAAACAACATTGTAACAGTAAAAATGCCCCTTTGCTGCTTTGTATGGCCCTCACGAAGTAAAGCATTGACGCTGATATGATCAGGCTTTCCTGTGAAAACAAACAAATTATTATCATAATGTAATTTTGTGAAGAATGTATATGTGTACCTGCTCTTGAAAATGCCATGGTGTGAAGGGAAACAAATCGCAATAAAAAAAGTGGACTTCAGAAACTAAAAGTGGTCTGTGTTCTCAGTTCTATAACTGCAGTTAGTTTCACTCTAAAACATTAAAGCATGATAGACCTCAGGCGCGGATCTACGGGGGGTTGAGGGGGTTTACCCCCCCCCCCCCCCCTCTCCGCCCCTTGGGCGTCCACACTCAAAAAAGAAGGGAAAAAAGAAGAAAAAAGAAATAAAGAAAGAAAAAAAAAAGAAAGAAAGAAAAAAGAACGCTCACTGGAGAGAAAATGAAAATACTGTGAGAAAATATTCAACCCATCGGGTAACTTAACCAAACACATGATAACTCTGGATATAACTGTGTATTAAACTGTTACTTGATTAAAAAAGACGTTATCATGCACTGCTTTTTATAGTCTCCACTGTGTTTGGATGCTAGGAAAACATCACTTACGGGGGTTCAAAATAGCCCCCCAAAATCGCCTCGCCGCTACGCGGCTCGTGAACGATGCGAAGCATCGTCATTAGGTCAAACTATTTAAACTGTTACTTGATATAAAAAGACGTTATCATGCACTGCTTTTAATGGTCTTCATTATGATATAAAATGCCTGAAAAGCATCACTTACGGGGTTCAAATAAACCACAACCCCCCAAAAACTCTGCATCGTCATTATTTTCGTTAACCCCCCCCCCCCCCCCCCCCCCGCCCTTAGCAAAAAGCTAGATCCGCCCATGGACCTAAGTCATTGTTAAAATAGTTTAGTTGCCCTTAATATTGTGCCTCTTAATTACGCCCTCTTAAATGGAAGAGGTAAAATCACCTTAATATATGATAACCTTTTATATTGTTATTTTTGCTAGTTAGAGAAACTGATGTTTCATCCGACATGTACCCCGATTTTCATATTCCTAAATCCGTTCTTCGTTATATTTTGGGCTGTTTTCTTTGACCAGATAATTTGCCTACAACAAGATGTTTTGCTGTAGTCATTCAGTGCCCTCTCTCGACGACGGAGACTTAGTCATAGACAGTTTAGGTCATCTTATTTCTATTCATTCTCGACAAAAAACGACTTCGTGAACACACTTTTCCAAACTACGTACAGGAAACAGATACGATTATTCCATTTAAGAATCTTTTCCTCCATTAATTGATTTAAACGTTTGATAGAATCCAACAGCAGCATAACAAAAATCTTCAGGTATTCTTTAGTTTTTAACTTTTGACCTAAGCCATCTGAAAGGGCAAGTCCACTCTAATAATAACTTACTTTCAATACTAGCAGAAAAGCAGACAAACCAATTACAAAAAGTTTGAGCAAAATCGGATAACCAATAAGAAAGTTATGAATTTTTAATGACATGAAAAACTTTGAAAATCACAAGATATTTTGGCAACTCACTCATCAGTTTGTGACGTCATTGCCTCACTATCTACTAATTGTTTTCTTGATATTGATAGTATAATTTTTTAATTTTCACCCTAATAATCATATTTCCTCACACCCATGATCTCGACATCCTGTCCAAAGCGAACTGGAAGCATAGTGATTCAAATAGAGTTATTTGCATCCTCAATACACGTTCCTGATCATGTCTTGTTATAGCCTAAGTTTTACCATCGTATTTGTATATATATATATATATTTCTTAATGAATCATTTAGTTATCTCTTTATTACCCAACGTTTTTTACTAATTATTGTTACATATGTGTGTTTTTGTAATGTCAGTTGTACATGTTTATTTTATATGTAACAGGCTAATAATTACCAAAAGTATCAAACTTATACATATGTGCCAAAATATCTGTATCCTTATATCGTTAACTGAATAATACAAGGGATAATACTTCTCTGGGATATTTACAGTTTGAATCTAAATGTGTTTTACCTAATGAATTTGATGATTATGTTAATTCTTGTGACGGAATTTTTTTTTTTTCTATCGCACATTTTAATTGTAGAAGTATAAAAAGAAATTTCGAAAATATGAGTAAGTTTTTGAAATGTTTTACAAATACGTTTTCACTCATTTGATTAACAAAAACATGGTTAACTAATACAGAAACACCCCTTTTAGAATTGCCAAATTATATTTTTATTACAAACAACCGTCAAAACAAGTGTGGTGGAGGAGTAGGTATTTGTCTTAACAATTATTTAAAATTTAAAAGACGAGAAGACTTAGAGATATTGAATGATTGTGTAGAAACGATTTGTGCTGAAATTTATTGTCATAATAAAAATGTTGTTATTATTGTAGTATATAGACCTCCAAGTAAACCATTTTCAACATTTTTGGAAGGTGTTGAACTAACAATGCATAAAATATTGACTGAGAAGAAGAAAAAAAAAAAGAAGAAGAAGAGTATCTTCAATTTAGAAAATAGCAACGTAATATAATTGTGTACTTGCATCGGGCAGTTACGTCATTTAGTGGAGTAATGAGGAATTCATAAACTGAAAGCTCTATCTATTCACCCCCCCCCCCCCCTCTCTCTCTCTCTCTCTATCTCTCTCTATGTCTGTCTGTCTTTTTCTCTCTCTCTGCCTTTCTCTCTGTCTTTGTAAATCTCTCTCTTCACCATCTCTTTCTATCTCATTCTCTCATATTCTCTCTCTTCCCCTTTCTCTTCCTATCTACCCCGCTTCATTTCTCCCTCCCCCTCTCTCACTCCCTCCCTCCATCTCTCCCTCCATCTCTCCCTCCCCTCTCTCAATATTTCTTTCTCTTTCTCTCTCATTCTCTCCCTTCCCGTTTCTCGATCTAGCTGCCCCTCTCCCTCTCTCCCTCCCCCTCTCTCCCCTCTCTCAATCTTCCTTTCCCTCCATCTCTCTCTCCCCCTCCCTCAATCTGTCTCTCTCTTGCTCAGAGTGATGCAGCATACATGTGGATAGGGTTTCATGACGCCACATCATATGGCAATTATGAGTGGATAGACGGGACGAACAGTGACTACACTGGAACCCGATGGAACAGGCCGAGAGGACTGCACCGATATAGTATCCTCTCGCTTTGGTAATTGGAACGATGTGCCATGTACGTCCACCCGACATAATTAGGGACTTGTAGATTTGCGTGGACGGATACGTGTGACGTCCATTTAAGGCGGTGCATTAAAAGGACGTCGACCGTGGCAAATCCCCATTGTCTTTGTGCGAATTTAAAAGTCCCTTATATTTCGTAATTAAACTACCTTCTTGGTCATAGACGTACGACTCAAGAGGGTCAGGGGCGAGGTTTAGCTGCAGCCCCCGATTTTATTCAAATTCCAAATAATCAGACAACTGTCATCTCATTTGTTGGTAGAGAGGGTGATCATCTTCAAGTTCGTTAATTGTGGATGTGTCTTTTCTTTAATCCACTGGCGGGTTTTAGGAAAGATCCTCTTTATCTCTGTTATTCACCATGAATAATAATAATAATAATTACCCCAATGGTCTTTTCGTCATGACCGCGTATTGCGTTACAGTGTCCTAGCTTAATGAATAGGCCTAATTCATAATGTAATTTTATTTATTTATTTAGTGATTCGTTACAAACTATTTAATTCACCTTTAAAGACGTGGTATTTCTATAAAGTCAGAAGGTAGTTGCTAGGTAGGACAAATATTATGGCTTAATCATCATACTTAGCAACAGGTAATTTATGCGATTCGCATTCTGAGTATTGAAATACAATTATTCGGCGTAACAGGTGAATCTAATAATTTGTAACGAGACACTACTAACAAAGAGTTGTACATTAAATGCTATTACATCGCAAAAATGGCCGAGTGTGAAATTAGATTGCGAGTGTGTAAAATACCGAATGTGAATAATTTAACAGGTCACAGCATGATATATTTGTTGCATTTATTTGTACGGATACACATACAACAACTATCAATTCGAAACACATTAGTATGCGTGCGTAGTTTTGTGCATCACTTGAATTTATGACTGTAATGGCACATTTCAAAAGTACAATTAGAGATGAATAGTGCAGTAGCGGCTCTTACTAATGTGGGGGAGTAGGTCTATCTTTGTCCATCGAACATCAATAATTGATTTCCCCTTCCCCTGCCAATTCTCGACAACAGCTTATATGAGGTGTGCAGACAAAAATTGAATGCCTTTTTGTATCCAGACACGAACTCATTAATTTCCAAAAGAAAATAAAATATTTCACAAATTCTTTCTGTCGGCACAGAATAGGTAATGTGCCGTCAGAAATGTGCGTGAGAAGTCTAACGTTATTCATTGTTAAACATTGTTAAACGATACCTTTAAAGGCAGTGTATCCCTTTTGCAGCCACTATCAAATGAAGAAGTTTGCAGGAATAATGAATTTGTCACGTATGTCCTATCTGTGAAATTTAAACGTTGGCAGTGTCCTAGTTCTCAAATTACGCAAGGAAACTCATTTACTTGCTAGACTTCACTGTCAAACACTATTGAGTGACTGACTGACTTGTATTTTTCTTTGGTAATAACATACATAACATGAGCTGTAACAGGTACATAATCATTTGTCTACATCAATACCCCACTACTTGTAATGGCCAAAATTAAACTGATTGAATGTTTGCGCAACATAAAACGTACGACCACTCGGTACAAGGGTCTGAAAATCAGACTATTATATTAAACGATCGCGATCGCTAAATTCGATTCGACAACTAATGATCATTATTTTCACACCAAAAAAACAATTTCAAGCCCTTCTGTTTTAAGGGAAGTTCTGAATTAATACTATCTTTCAAATGCCATTGGAATTTAAACTTTTCATTTGTTTGGCCTGCAAATAGTAGCTTTAACCAAAGCGAAACAAATTTTTGAAATTAGCAGATCTGTGGATGAGGGAAATGGACAATCTGATGACAATATAATATTATGAATACAATTAAATATAGATATATTAACACATTCCTACAAACAGTCTTTCTTAACGATTGCTCTTTTCTTTGGTGGAAAAATGGGCAATCTGATGCCAATATAATATTATAAATAAAATAAAATAATAGATATATTAACACATTCAAACAAACAGACTTCTTAACGATTACTCTTTTGTGTACAATGTGCTTATAAAGCTATGTAAACAAATTTTAATCCTTGACGAAGTATTAATTATCAAACATCATGCTATTCCTGTACTCTTCATCGCTAGCTAAAGTCCGAGTCACACTAGAGTTACGACCGGTTGTCGACTCCCGACCACTGGTCGGCCGGAGGTCGGGGAAACCTTTTACTGACCAGACTGAAATATTTTTTTCTTGGTTGTCCAAAGGTAAGCGAGAGTTCTGAGATTGCTTGGCGACTGATCGCCTTAATTGATCTGCAATGCTTGAAGACTATTTCCAGGCGCTATTTGGTTGAGAAAAGAACGACAGCTGATCGGCGAAAGATACACGACCAGTCGCTGATTAATATCTCAACTTTCACCGAACAAGTATATTATAAGGAATTTAACCGTAGACACTTTGGATTTGTTGTTGTTGCTTTTACCGCTAGTTTATGAATTTAGTTTTGCAATTTTCCATTGAAAGAAAAGAGCGAGAAAAAAATTATATGAAAAATATGAATAGTAATCCCTTTTACTGAGTCTTGCCCATGTGTTTGCTATTTCATATGACAAACTGTTTTAAAGCTGTAGCAGGCTAGCGAAAATACCAAATGTCACTCCAAAAAGTAAATTAAAGTCTGATTTATTAATGTATACAAGTTACTCAATTATGCTACTGGCTGTTATATTGGGAAAAAAATTTTCCTCCCCTTCATAATTCAACCTAGATTTAGTTTTATAGATGTTCCAAAAACAAAAGTCATTTTAAAAAATGTCATAGTAATGTCTTTAACAAGGCAGCCACTTGAAAAATAGATAATAAGAGATTACTTTTGTTCTTATTTGTCATGTTTGTGTAAACGATTTCCCACTATCCCCCACACAGAATATATTCCCCGTTTCCTTTCCTTTTCAATTGCCTACTACATTCTCTCTGTTATCTACACTAGCTTCCATTTTTAACCTTTTTCCTCTATCCTCTTTTTCTGTTTGGTTTGACTTTATCTGATCAAAACATAATAATAGGCTTCAATACAACATACTTATTCGCCTTTTAAAGAATTTTGTTAATATAAAATAAAATCTCACCTCATCCACACTAATACAATAAGCAAGAAGTGTATTATGTGTTTGCATCGGTATTATTCCGCCCCAAGGTTAAGCTTGCCGACCGTCGTAACATCGGTCATTGTTCTCCGACGAGTTATTTGTTATCGCCGATCAATGACTGACCAACTGTTAACAATTCGCCAATAATTCCTTGAGCTGTCGCAAATTAGTTTACGAAAATCATTGATGATGGTGCAACTTCGTACAACATTCCGCAACCAATCGGCAACTGATCGCCCTCTATGCATTATTTTCAATTGGTTGTCGATGGTCGCAGCTTTGTTTTGCTTGTCGGAAGTCAGTAACCTGTCGTACGTGCCTAGTGTGACTTAGGCATTAAACATAACATCATGGTAAATCTAATATATTCTCTAAAAATATCACTTCCTCTATATTTACAGTTAGACATACATTATCATACATAACCCCTAATAAAAGAGTTTGATATAACTTTGTACAAATTTGATTACATCAGAGGCCTGTTTAAAACAATGGTAGATTCGGTTTTCTATCATAATTGACTATAAAGGTGGAACATATTTCTTCGTTAAAACAATGTAGTGCAATGGGAACTTATATTTAATATTTAACATTTTTCATGGATGCTCTCACTTTTCTAGAAACTCTATGTAGCTTCATGCAAACCTCGTTATTTAATGATTCATTCAAATCTTAGATTTACCAATCTTTCTCCCTCTTTCTTTACTTTGGCATATTTGCTCTCGCAATCATATTGAGAATGATGTCGATGTTTTCATCATTCTCCAGAATGGTCGTCAGATCGTGATCACGTGATTCAAGGAATGTCAGAGATGAGTCTAGCACTACAAAGGCGTGTATGATTCTTCCTGCACCATCCTGTAAAAAAAATCATAACACTTTTTAGTCAATACTTTAAAATATTACTTTACCTAAATGAAATAGTTACATTTCGGATTTTGTTGTCAAATAATAGAAAAGGGTATAAACGGATATAATTATATCGCTGTGTGCCTGTTAAATTTGTTAAATCTCTCTTAAAAACAGGATCACAAAGACTACCTGAAATCAAATGATGTACAAGGCTATTGAAGTTACATTTCATTAATTTTTCCAAAGTCATTTCGATCGTTTAAACAGTTTTAAAGTCACTTCCAAAACAAATCTCAAACTTACTGCTTGGACGGCAATTTGATGCAAGTTGAGTATGACGTCATTCCAAAGCCCCGATTCCTTCATTCTTTCCACAGCCTTTGTGACGTCACGTTGAATCACATCGATTTCTAAACGTCCAAGAGATCGTTGGTTACGTTTCACCCATTCAATCAGTCGCTCAGGTGAGGGGCTAGGCAGAGACGTGAATGCTGAGATGATTGAAGTGTCGTCAAAAATACTGGCTTCTAAAAGGGATCAATGGGTCATTAGAAACATCCATTAAATCAAGGGAAAAAACTTGTGAGCCCCGTAAAACAAAGTTGCAATCATTCGCAAAATGGCAATGGCCAATCATGATCATAGTTGCACCCAACTATTGTTCGAAAGGCTAACCATTTACCAATCAGAATCGTTGTTTCAAATTTGCAATTGATTACAAACATTTGTGTTACGGGATCCTTTGTAAAACAGTGTGAAACGCGCTCTCAAAGATTTTAAAGTAATTAACTCGAGGTCAAAGTTGTCAAAAATACTATCATCTGAAAAAGGATTAATATATCTATGGGCAAGTCAAATATACGTCCCAAACGTTGCCAAACGTTGCCAAATCAACATAAATTGAAATGTTAAGAATAATATATTTCTATTCAATTATTTGTCGGACTCATGATCTAGTAGGGCTATCTGCTCGGTGCACTAATCAGATATACTGGGATTATAGATGCGGTAGGTAACCTATGGAACAGAATAGCTTAGACTTGTCCTAATACATCAATAAAGTGAGGAAAAAGCATCTTGTAAACCAGCATTAGGCATGATCGCAAACACTTTCCAGGTATAAACTCAAGGGCAATTTCAATACCATTATATTGGGTAGAGGCTTTACACTAGAAAAAAAAGCGTGTCAGTCGTTCAATTTCAGTTCCTGAGAATGACCACGATCATGAATTGAATGGTAAAAATCTAAACCGTCATCAAGACTCTAATAAAAGTTTTCTTTTTTACCCCTGTACACTATGTAAGCATTCTGACGTGGCAACTGGTAAGAATAGCTCAAACAAGCCATGTTCGGCTGACGAAATACGTCACTGTAATGGCACATTTCAAAAGGTGACGACAAGGCTATGATCTAAAGTCTCAGGTCCTCTGATCATTATCATTAGCGTAAATCATCAACCAAACAGTCTTTTGCAAGCTGAAAATAGTGAAATCTATGACAGGATAAACATGTGAAAATAGTAGCTGTTGGCACGCATTCAAATTGTTCACATACTTCACTAGATAATCCATTGAGAGAGATTTTAGTCCTTACCCATAGTCTTTTCCTCGTACTTCATACTTCGATTCTCAGCTGATTTCTGCTTCCTTTGGCGAATCGATGCAAGAGTGTAAAGATATGGATTAAGAGATGAGTTGACGGGTAGCACAAAAACTGCTGTCCATGCGTATACCTTTAAAGTAAACAAAATATATATATTAATCGCTATGATAATGGAATGTACATTGCATAGCAAGTCAAATTAACTCTCAAGTATTTTCATGACGTAAATAAAAAGGAACACCGTTGTGCTACTTCTATGACTATAAAACAGCGGACATGAGTTGGTCTTTAAACGAGTCAGCTTGAAAAAGGTTTAAATCTTTCTGAATAAATGTCTTTCCACATCATTCGTGAGGTAATACGGCCTGATCTTTCCACCAAATCAAAAATTACTCATCTTCCCTACGAGTGTCGGATGATAGCCCGTGGTTTGACCAAACAACAAATCCTCCCAAATAATTATCCATAAGGGCAATTGCTCTGCCCTGACTTTGTCTACGACCACATTAATAGAAGAGTGGTGATGGAAACTCACCTGTGCAGAAATTGTCAGAGTTCCACTCGCTGACATCAAGCCCATGACGATGATTGGTAACCAACAAACAAGGTCTGTACCAACAACAAGCGCCATCCTAGATGCCAGCTTGATGTTTTCAGCCAATCGCATATCCTCCTTAGACTTGTTCCTTTTCCCGACGATCCGCTGCTTCGACATCTGAAACATGCAGTAGATGGAGATGTAACATAGGAGGGTCACCAGGAACGCCACGAAGTTGACACCAATGAACAAGGAGATGGAGTAGTGCCATCCTGCAGGACGATCGACTGTTAGGGGTAGAGCCAGACAGACTCCTGATTGACCGTAGAACTTCCCTTCGACGAAAGCCGGGATAAGAGTTGGTAGAATGCCAAGGAAGGCGGCGAGGGCCCAGATGATGAGCTCAACTACTCGGGCACCACGGACAGAGAGATGTAGGTGCAGTTTAAATGGCGCCACCACATGGACACACCTATCAATGCTGATGATCGTGATCAGAAACACCGAAGCCTCGCTGGAGACAACGGACGTGATACCTGCAACCTTGCACAGGATACTATCCTTCCAATCATCAGCATGAGCAGCATAGTTCCCTTGATAATAGACATCAGCTGAAGCTATTGAAATCATGTACAAACCCATCAAGAAATCAGAGACGGCTAGGTTGGTGATCAGACTCGATTGGACGGTCGTATGTCGGCCCCATCCAGAATTGACGAGTCTATAACCAACAACAAGAACGTTGCCAATGAAAGCACTGGTCCCGAGAATCCAGATAAAGATTCGAAGGATGTTATTGGCCATGAGATCTTCACACGACGAGAACTGGTCACGTGGTGCATTGCAGTTAGGGGAATCCCCCAAACCCGCCAGGCAGCATAGAAGGTATTTGTCAGCATACCTATTATATTTAAACAGAAACATAATGAAAATCATACTGGTAATGATGATTTTGTTCATTTAACAGTATTCAATGATAACTCTTATCTAAATGTTACATCAACCCCAATTCTATCCGTTATCTGGATTTTAAAACTAACATACGACGGTGAAGGAAAAGGAATGCATGGACAAGATTTTGAAGATGCACAGATGATACAAACATAGATAATTAAAGAAACAATCGGAAAAATCACCCATGCTTAGACTCCCCTTACCATCACTACCACCTCCATGACATCTATTCCAAACCCAGAAATTGACAGATCGTGCAAAAAAGATCCCATTCAACGAATCCTTTTCTTTTCTTTCCTATGACTATGCCACAAGGAGTCCCCCCCCCCCCCACCCTCCTTTTTTTTCGAGTTTCATGTCTGCCGTAATTTATTTCTTTTCTTCAATTCTGTGTTTTTAATATCAGATTTAATTTGGACTAGTATATAGTAACTTATAGACTTACAAGGTTTCCAGATTATGTAAGCCTGTGAACGCGCCAAATTCAGTATCGCCTGATTCAAATATAAGTGTGTTTCGAATATCCCTGCAAAGAAACACAAATAAACAACAAATATTATTGCTAGCAGATATTGAAAATGTAATCTTTATTACAATGTATAGAACAAACACTTAATTCATTAATCGAACATTTATAATGTAGACATATTTCAGGATGAGTGAATACTCCGCAGCGATTTCACCAACACAGAGAACAATAAGAACTTTAAGCAGTGTCAGGGTAAAGTTAGTATTTTATTTTCGTTTACTATTTGATTAAAGCACATTGCATTTATACAGGCAATGGGACAAGTTTACTCTGCTGACAGTTCTAAACCGAAAAAATACTGTTTATAGAAATACACTATTCTTAATGCTAAATATATTACTCATTGCGGAATTGCGGATGTAGTATCGAAAATAATATCGCTAGTGATATTCGTTTGTCTCGCAATGTGGTCAATAAGGAATCTAAAAGTTCACGACGTTTCGTGCGCTATCTGCAACACTTCGTCTGATGATAATAACTACTGTAAGCAAGGGTCTTTTATACTCTACGGGAGGACCGGCGGAGCGGTCCATAATTCGATCGATAATTGGAACAATAACGCACAATGCCTATTGGTCGACGCACACGGTGAGCGACCAATCACCAGGCCGCTGGTTCGGCGGCTGGTTCGGCTAATGCACCAGGCCTATTTGACAGAGCTTCACGTATTGTGACAAGTCCACAACAGCCATGCAAAGAACGGACCCATGTTCGCAGTGCCCTGAGTCTCAACGGTTACCCACGCCGTTTTATACACAATACCAAGAATAGATCGTCGGAACCCAGGGATCAGAAGGTATACAAGACTTTTACAGTCTTGCCGTACATTGATGGGGTCTCCCAACAACTCAAGCGCCGCCTACAGAGCCATGGCATTCGAACAGTTTTCAGATCAGATACCATCCTACGTCAACAACTTACACGCCCCTAGGATCCAATTCCTTCACATAGACGGGACGGCATTGTGTACAACATCCCTTGTAAAGGATGTGATAGATCCTACATCGGTGAAACTGCCCGTCCGATAAAAGAAAGAATCACTGAGCATAAGAGGGACGTCAGACTCCGCCGAACTGACAACTCAGCCGTGGCCGAACATGCTTGGGATAACCAGCATCAACCAGACTGGGACGGGGTTCAGTGGCTTTCCCAGGAATGGCATTGGTATACACGGAGGGTGAAAGAAGCTATCAATATCCGTCTCAATCCTAATAATTTCAACAAAGACAACGGGATCGATATCCCCGAATTTTGGATGCGGACGATACGCCGCCATGACACTCGCCGTCCTGCCAGCCAACAACGGTCGATTCCATTCAGCAGACGGTCCGAGCCAGCGGCCCGTTGATTGGTTGAGTACCGTATGCGTCGGCCAATAGGCCTGGTGCATTAGCCGAACCAGCGGCCGAACCAGCGGCCTGGTGATTGGTCGATCACCGTGTGCGTCGACCAATAGGCATTGTGCGTTATTGTTCCAATTATCGAACGAATTATGGACCGCTCCGCCGGTCCTCCCGTAGAGTATAAAAGACCCTTGCTTACAGTAGTTATTATCACCAGACGAAGTGTTGCTGATAGCGCACGAAACGTCGTGAACTTTTAGATTCCTTATTGACCACATTGCGAGACAAACGAATATCACTAGCGATATTATTTTCGATACACTATTCTTATTTCACATAAAAACATTCTGTACCTATTCCAAGCAAATAATTAAACATTTTTTATTTTTAAAGTAATGTTATGTCATCCGCTATACAACAGCTAAATTTAGCCCATACACGCTTACTAATACACAAAATGTGATATTACTCAAGCCTCTATTTGTTACAGGATATAATATTTTTCAATTTTCCAGAAATTCAATAAATGTGCTTACAACTTTTGGAGGTTGGTTAGGTTATCAAACGTTCCGATTTCAATCATCTGCAGAGGATTGTGAGAAAGGTTCCTGAAAGAGAGAGAGAGACATTTTCTAATTTTATGATAGGATTCTATCGATAATGTACGTTTTATTCCTGTTAATGGGATTATTGCATATGTTTATGGATCAGGTTTATATTGATTTATGAATCTATATGTATTCCAAAGGATGGTAATAAATGTCCCATAGATAACAAACTTTAATGAGTATGAAAAGAATGAGCATATAGATCCCTGATGTAGATAAAGTAAAACGAACTAGAGTTTAAATGGCAGATTAATTACAGCTAAACACAAATGAATTTACTTGATTCCAAATGAATGCATCCTTGTAGTGAGCTTCACATGGAGTTTTCGGAAAACTTCTCTACACTCATATTTCAAATGTAGTACCACAAAAATAATAGCCTGATCATTATCAGACACATACATTTATTCAAATCAATGCTAAATTTATTATACATAATAATCTAAAGTTTACAAGTAAACAAACATAAGATCATGTTACATAGTACTCCAGACATAACAAACATAACAGAAAACATGGAGATTTAATATAAACATTTATAAAATGGCTCTAGTATTTTAAGCATCGTGATTGGTCAATACGCGTCACATGACATTGACAAATTTTTTATGCAAGCACGATTTTGCAGAAATGAGTGCAGAAAAAGCGCAAAAAAGTTATAATACACGTGACCATGGAGATCCAGCGCGTACGTGTAGTACGCGCTCCCTCGACCTCGAGAGCATTGCAATTATTGTAGACTACGCGTAGCTAATATTGTACGCTCCACCATGATCCCCAGCGCAACGTACGCGTAGCTTAGCTCTAGCTAGCTAGCTAGAGCGGGGTATTATTAAAAAGCAAATTTTTATTTTACTTTTGCCTTGGATTTAGGCCTGTTTTGACTTTTGGATTTTATAATGAAGTCAGGAATTTCAGCTGTCTGATGTAGACTCGTCTCTAGACCCACTGTATGGATTTTATTTTTAACCAAGGCAATGAATCCCATTGACTTTTTGGTAAGCCTGCAAGGTTAGTCTCGAACCAACATAACTCTAGATCTAGAACGAACTCTCGTAGACTCTAACTTAAGATCTAGAGTTTCGTTTGTTGCTATTTGTGTCGCTATTTTATAAAATAAATAACGCACTTGACCCTGTTGGGCGAAACGTAAATGCAGTGTACGCTCGGTTTCTTTAGATGGTGCGCACTGTAAACTCGCCGCAAGCGGCTCGTTCACAGAGCGGCACCAATCTAAAGAAACCTTGCGTGTACTGCATTCACCGCTATTGCACTCTGGGACGTGCGTTATTTGTATAATATAAACAAACATTAATAACCGGATGCATGGAAAATACATATAATTTAAAGAGAACATTTAAAGAGAAACTTACAAAGTAACCAGTCGTTGAAGACCTCGGAATGCGCCTTGAAATAACATGTAGATGTCATTTAATGCGAGATCTCTGACAGAAAAAGGAAAGGCAAACTCATCAGTACATCAACATTCATCTTAAATAATAAATGATTATAGGCCATTTTCGTAATGATAACGAAATCTATACTTTAGTGCCCGATACGAATTATTTCATTTTCCTGTTACGAATAATTGTATTTCAATAATCATAATGCAATTTGCGAGTGTGACGTGTTTTTAGTTAGGGCCAGCCAAAATGTTTGTCCTACCTAGCAACAACTAATATATTCAATTTCAGTTCTGACTACTGAGATACATTTTATTCGTCACAGGTGAATTAAATAATTTATATACAGGCGCCTCACAAAGGCACGTGCATACATGTGGTTACATTACGAAAATGGCCTATTGGGTCTTATTTACCCAGTGTATCCATACCAGTATTAAACCTCGTCTTCCTGCAGGCCATGTAATTATAATTGCCCCAGCAATTGTCAGGTTCCCGATTACACCTGGTTGGAGAGTGGCAAATGTGGATTAATGTCTTAACACATGTCATTAGTGCCAGACTAGGATTCGAACCCACAACCTTTGGAGTGAGAGTTAAGCGAACGAACCACTATACCACGACACCGTCACTTTATAAATATTCCACGAATTTGATGTTTTCAAACATAAAAGAGTTATTTTTAAGTAATTGATGAAGTTCTTGACAGACATCCTGACCTTTTGAAATACACGTATTTTAATTAAATTGGATTGACGGTTACTTTTGAACTGAAAATATTAGTTGTATAATGTAAGGTTTTGGAGCCATCAGAGTTGTAAAAGGCATAACAATATTACTGAAAAGGAACACAATAATTAAACGACAATTATCACACATGGGTATTTTATACCAATAGATAATTTTCCTCGTGTTTAGTTTGAGGAGTCATGCAGATGATACTGTAATACTTACAGGTGCAAACTATTTGAACTTTCTGAAAATGATCCGTGTTCAATCTCTGAAATTCCTGAATTTTCAAGCGCACTGTATAAAAAGATAAAGACAATTATGCTTATATTTTGCACAAACAAAAATAATCGTAAAAGCCAAAAAAATGCAATATTCATGAGTAAGATTCAATTGTAAGACAATGTTGAAAAAAGTTCTATGTTTGTTTATCACTTTTGTTAATATCGATTTTATCATTATCATCATCGTCATCATCATCATCATTTTCAATTGTCGTTTTACATATAGTTATTGAAGAGCTGCAAAGTCCCGGATAAGCTGGTAGTAGTGGTACGAGTGGTGGAGATGGATGTGGCGGCAGTAGTCGTAGTAGCAGGGTATGTTAGTTTAGTAGTAGTAGTAATAGTAGTAGTGGTAGTAGTGGTAGTTGTAGTAGTAGTAGTAGTAGTACTAGTAGTAGTAGTGTGTAAAATTAGTAGCAGTAATCATGGTAATAGTAGTAGTAGTAGTAGTAGTAGTAGTAGTAGAAGTTGTAGTAGTAGTAGTAGTAGTAGTAGTATTAGCAGTGAGTAGTAATTATAGTAGTTGTAGCAGCATCAGTATTTGTTGTTGTAGTAGTAGTAGTAGTAGTAGTAGTAGTAGTAGTAGTATTAGTAGTATTAGTAAAAGAAGTTCTACATTATTTACTGTGTAAATCCACTTACACTTCAACGAGGTAAGGTAGCATAGATGGTACAATTGTGCCATTCCCATTCGCATCTCTTTCCAAGGCGTTCACGATATCTCTGGAACCACACGGCATTTCGCTCTCACAACCAAGGGACCTAAATGATTTCGAAGATAATTGCAATGATTCTTTCACAAGGTTGCGAATGTGGGTGTCTAGAAATAGCATGTACGACCGATGCAGGGTTGAAAGATGTTTCCTTTTCAAGGTAAGACCGGAAGATTCGATTTTTATTATGATAGGCATTAGAAATATATTTAAATAGATAGTATTATCCTTTTAAATTTTGAATTAAATAACCTTTGTCAAGCATAGAAGATAGACAAATCTTTATACTGTAGGCTTACGGTTTCACCATGTGAAAGAGGGGGGAGTGGGGAGTCTTGAAAAGGAATGTAGGTAATCTTTCTTTCTTGAGTGTGTGTTGTGTATAGTCCTGAAAAGGACTGGTTGTAATCTTTCTTGAACTTATAGTTCTAATGAGAACTATAGCGCCGGTTGGAGGGGATGGGAAGTAGGAGGGGCTTGACGTTTCGAACAGGTTGACTAACCGTCGTCTGGAGACATGGCACAACTGTAAGCCTACTGTATATCTACATCACCATGCAAGCCGATACTTATAAGCAGCATCTAGACATATCTTTGTTAAGTGATGTTGAATTTTCCCATATACGTGGGGCTCTATCAAATAGCCTACATTTGTCTGGAAACTCCAATTGACCAAACATCTATAGCTTTATTGAACTATTAAACTGATTTTCGTGATTGATCTGGTGTTCATGCATATAAGCACGTTATTCTGGATTTATTATGCATGAGAAGTAAGGACTTTCCATCCCTTTCTACGATTTCATTCACGGGAAAATGCCAAATATATGGTAACAAGTGACGAGATTTTTACAATTGTCTAAGATTCCTCGGTAGAGATGTGATGCGTAAGGTATGAACGTGACAGGAGAATGAAAGTCCGGTACAGGTGCATCCATCAGGACAACCAGCTGTTGATGGTGAGAAAAAAAAGAAATATTGAATGAGAGCCGTTGTCAATCAATAATGCTTTGAAATAAGAGTGGAATACACATGATTGTATTGTTCTACAACAGTTAACATAAACATATCATACCAATGTTAATACCAACATGTTGATACTGTAGTCAAACCGACAAGACCGATACAGGCCCGACAAACAACCAACGATCCCGATCTGACCATCGGAAATTTAGATACTAAAGTATATAAAGAAATTCAAAGTTAATGATAGTAGTGAGTGAATGAAACCACAAACCCATACTCAGGAAACCAATTAGTCGAAAAATGTTCAAAGTTTACCATTGCTTTTAGATTCAAATGCAAGCATTAATTAACAGAATACATCATCTTAACACCTACCACAAAACATCTCGTCATCTTGATCAGGACAGTGTATGACGTCATCACATACATGATCTGGACTGATGCAGATCTTGTTGCCATGACAACGGTATGACCCAGCTGGGCAATCAAATGTATCTAGGGAAAATAAACATTAAACAGTCATCAAATATTAGTTCATGCAATGCCTATCGAGCCATCATTCTTTGTGTTTGTGTATATGACAAGCAAAATCCAGCTAAACGAAGATAACTTAAAAGTCAGAGACTGTAAGGTCTAGGAGACCAACTAGATCCAGGAATCCGTGAAATTTTAGTAGGGGGCCTCTGATATCACGATCATTCTTGACTCATTGTTAGAAGGTCCGTAATCGGCTCTGGTATAGCTTTATATTCTTCTTCTTTTTTTTTTTTTCTTTTTATAATTCTTTTGAATCCGTTTTCGGTCTACGGGGAATTTCTCCGTTATCCTTCTCACGCAACCTACCAGAAAAAGCACCATCTCCTCGGAAACATTCCCAAACTTTTTTGTTATGGAAATACAGCAGCAAAAAGAATATAGCACAAGTGATTTCAGTAACAAATACAAATTTAAAAAAACAGCTTTGTTAATGAGTAAAACAATTTCAGGTAAGATCTTTTATCATTCATAATTTGTCATCATCAAATCATATTATTTAGCAGTATACCTGTTTCAGATTATTAAGTTGATGATACAGTGTTACATATGAAAAATAAATGACAGTGGAAAACATTATGTCTCGGATAGAATGTTAAATAGATAGACCGTGTAAAGGAGAGTCACCTCCTTTGTACATTTAAAACCCCTCTGCACAATTTTTGAGTGGGGGAAACCCCTGTGAAGTGGTCCACCTGCACATCCCTAATCATTTAATTAGGAGGATAGAGCCGAGGGTCACAGTGGTTCATTTTGCTTTTGCCAAAAAACTTTAAAATAATACTAATAATAATAATGAAAATAAAGATGATAATAATATTAGTAATAATAATATTAATGATAAAAATATCAATAATATTAATAATAGCTAAAATTACCAATTATAATCATAATAACAAGGAGAATAGTAATGATAGTAATAATAATAATAATACAGGACCAGCAGGTCATACCACACTCTTGTTCATCTTCTCCTGTAGGGCAGTCCATCTTTCCATCGCATCGATAGCGTAGAGGAATACAGTAAGAGTCTGGACACTTCAATGTCCAATATGAACATGTGTGCGTCTCTGGAATAGAAACATAACATTATACATTCTATTAAATTCAATCAAATTCGAAGAAAGTATACCTCAAATGCCAACCTCCTCGCTTAGTTCGATACTTTGATCATTTAGGAACAGAGACAGATATTACCGGAATTATAATTATGAGCATCTTTAAAATGCGAAGAGAGTTTTCTCGGAACATCTTCCATGTGTACTGGCAACACACTTGACAATCTTTCTATTTAGCACAATTTTTCTCTTATTGACCAATAATCCAGGAATACAAGTGATTTAGAAGATCGACATTATGGTAAGATATCACTTCATATTTAATACTTGATTAACATCGAATTATACACAAGATATATTCAGACCGTTTTGGAAAGTTATAAGGTTTTCGAAATATCCTTAGGTCGCTAAAATTAAATTAGCAATAACGGTAATCGTTATAAACTCTGAGTTTATATTTTAGGCAAGTTCGTATTGAATGATGATCAAAATGAAAATCGTATTTCTTACCACACTCTTTGAGATTTGTGACGTCACGGCAGCCATTGAGTAACCCAACTTCATTGAGTTCGTACATGCATATGGTATCCAGTGGTGCGCATGCGCCGTTATCACACTTCAGTTCAGTGTCCGAGTTACAGACAAAATTTGGATTCATGTAATCTAGGTTGATTGAAAGAAATATGTATGTAATCTAAAAATCAAGTGATTTCGAAACAATGGTATCACGAACACTTTTCGAAAAAAATGTAGGCCTATAAAATAAATAAAAAGGAAGATCATCACAAACCCCGACACGAGTATTTTGCCAAAGAATCATGCTTTTGACATAGTATTCTTCAACCCAAGAAAGCATTTCAAAAGGCAGCTTTCATGACTACTGGCGCACTTTGGGATGTGATATTTCCTTCTAAATCTGTTAGCAAATGAAATAAAATTAACCTGATAGTTTAAGTTAAAGGATTACCTTTTTTCAAATAAATATTCTCTCATCTTACCACACTGGTCTTCGTCCTCTTTAGTCTTGCCGATACAGTCAACCATGCCATCACATCTAACTTTGTTTGGAAACAAAGACCCATCAAAACACTGAAACGCTGACGTTGATAGCTTAAGAACTAAGAGATGAAAAAACAATTAGAAATATATGTTTCATTTTTTAAACGATTTAACACTCGAATCCTCTAAGCGGGAAAACAACAAGACAGAGAAAAGAAATTAATTGGAGAATATAAAAATAAGAATGAAAAATGAGGAGAAGGACTGGAGTCTGTAGAGATGAAAAACAGGGAGCGGGTTGGAGAAATCGAAAGTGAGAGAGTGGGAGACAGAAAACAAACAGAGTGAGCAAAGGAGGGAGAGAGAGATAGAGAGAGAGAGAGAGAGAGAGATAGAGAGAGAGAGAAGGGGGAGGGGGTAGAGACAAAACAGGAGGGAGAATATGTCATTCGAAAACTTCCTCATCAGGTACTTCATAATCATTTTCTTTATACAAACGTTTACAACAAATATACGTCTAACTTAAAACAGAATAATGAGAGAAATAGACCGGAGAAAGGAAACAAGAAAGAAAAATGAAAATGTTGCTTACCACAATCAACTTCATCTGAAGAGTCTTCGCAGTTTGGAATAAAGTCACATCTCTTAAAGATATCAATGCATTGTCTGTTGTCACATGTAAACTCAGACTCCGAGCATCGAGGATAAACTGTATGGGTAAGATTTAGTATCGTGATCAGGTTTTCATTTGTCATGCTTCTAGTTTGACTTTTAGGCGTTTCAGTGAATAGGATGTGTTAACTTAGTCATCCAAAAACTTATTGATTGATTGATTAATTTATTTGTTTATTCATTTATTTGTATTTTTACAGGGTAGCATTGTTAGTCACACAGCTGCCTTTCCTACTGGTTCTGTTGACATAGATTAAGTATACAATCATATACTATAATGATTAAAGATTAAAATTATAGAAAATGAAATCCCAAATTCTACATTCATGAACAAATAATAATTTTAAGGGAAACTTAAGAATAATCTATCAATAAACAGTCAAATTCAAAATACGAAGAAAAAAAATTAAACAAGAAAACTAAACCTAAGACCAAAAAACGAACAAATATCAACAAACAAAAACTACACGAGGAAAAAATATCAATTTCAAAACTAAACCGAACCATACTGTTTAAAATTAACATCGTTATGATTATATTACGATCCTTTTCTGCTGATATATACATATCGCTCTGGTAATTTACTATTCATTCAGAGTAATAACATTTTCAATCTCAACTCTCAAGATACAACAGGCAAAACGCGCATTTACATTATAAGAATTACTGTTTACTCTCTAGACATACAACAAGTATGAAAGTATTGTGACGACAATATATGATATGATTATATATATATATAAATATTAACGGGGGTTTGTTTAGTGCAACAGTTTAAAAACACCCGAACTCACCCTGTAAAAGAAGAAGATAAAAACAATATGACCATCACAGAAATCAATAAGCTTATACTTTTGCATCATCATTATTGTTATCATTATTATTATTGATGTGTTGTCGTTGTTGTTGATGTTTTTATTATCATCATCATCATTATTGAACCTATCAAATCGTAAATTTAAGTTTTAATGATATGCCACGTTTCCTAAGACTGAACTTACCACAATTAGTTTCATCTGAATTGTCATTGCAATCAGGAATGGTATCACACACAAAAGACACCGATATACACGACTCATCGTTGCATTGGAATTGGTTCTCATCGCAACCTAGTGTAAAAATGAGAGACAAATATATATTTTATTGATTTCATACAAAAATAATTCGGTGAGAGTTACTTTTGTTATTCAGTTTTCCTGCTGTAAAGTCACGATATGATTAACACAATAAACGTTATACTTTGCATCTGTTGTTGTAGTCTTAATTGGGATGGCTTGCTTTCAAACCATGCGGGGTTTTGATTCGGCTACTAGTCATTTTGTAACCGTTTCATAATTCCAAATGTTCCTTGATATTCGGAACCACCTTTTACTTTCGGTAAAGAAGCCCATAGTATAGGACATTTGTGTCTTTGGAACAATGAGCCTGTGGAAAAACTAAACTTCACAAATACGGCTTCACCCCTTGCCAATACGACAGAAGGTTGTAGTAAAGGTTTTAAATACAGTACAATTATTCTCTCAATAATAATAATAATAATAATGATAAGATTTTTGTATACCGCAAATTGCAAAATTGCCTCTAAGCGGTTTTCAATCCCTTTCTACTCATTAATGTATAACGAGACACATGTGAATGTGAATAGAACATTACATCATCAAACTATTTTGAAACTATACATACCTTCGTTGCAATCGGTTTCGTCGCTTGAGTCCTGGCAATCGTCGGCGCCATCACATAGGAACACATCATGTATACACTCCCCTGAGGTACAATGGAATAGTCCTGACTCACAAGACTCCATTGCATCTGGAAATGGAGAAGAAAAAAAGTAAGAAACATTATTTGTGCTTCTGGGAGCAGTTTAGATAATGAAGGATAAATGGAGAGTGCGGGAAGATTAAACTGAATTGAATTGAAATGGCATTTATTTTTAAAAAATCCACATAGCAGCCTAAGGGCTGAATCGCATGAAGTTTACGAGGTAATTAATCATAAAAACAAAATATCTTAGAAATATATACAAACTTTTTTGTCACATAGCAATAGGATGGAGAGAAACAGAAACAGAAATAGAGAGAGAGAGACAAAGAGAGAGAGAGAGAGAGAGAGAGAAAGAGAGAGGCAGATAGACAGACAGACAAACGGAGACCGAAAAGAGCCGAAATTAATCGGCCATGTAGAGGCAGAGTATGCCAGAGATTATAGTAATATTAATTATATTTACTTACTTTATCAGAAGTCTCTAAGCGCTCTACAATAATGCAGCATAATTACCCTGGCTTTAGCAGTGCAGCTGTTACGCGCGCTGCGTTTCAAGGAATAAATTCCTACCAGATACCCATTTACTTCACCTGGGTGGAGTGTGGCAAATGCAGATCAATGTCTTGCCAAAGGAGATTAGTGCCGCGGCGGGACTCGAACCGCGGACCTTGTGATCGACAGTCCGGCGACGTATCCACTCGACCATGACATGAAATCGTTGTTGTTGTTGAATAGTGTTTTATGGCAATTAGTCAATTTTGACTATTATCACCAACAAATCTTCTTTTAATATTTGTTATCATATATAATAATACAACTGACTTCTATCTTGTCTGGTTGGTAGTTATGGGTAGACCAGCGTATATTATAACCCCCCCCCCCCCTCACAAAAAAGGGGGGGTAAAAATGAATTGACTAAAGTTATATCATAATTTAGCCATTCAGAACACGCAGTTTAATTTTAGTGTCCTGGTGAACAAGTTGAATGAGATATTTACCTGGTTTGTAAGGAACAACCAATGAGTTCCGTGGTGAACCTGTAGATTTAAGTACATATTGAAGAATATAATCAATTTTTATAAAAAAATGATTTTTATAAGTAGAAATATTTGTCGGAGTTGGAATTGGAGTTGGATTTTATATCGTGTTTAAAACATTGCAAGAAATGATGACCTCTGGGGGGCTTGTTAGAACGTTTCTTTGAAAACTGTCGAAAAACTGGAATATCCGACTGACACTAATGTTAACCCTATGTCGACACATTTATGAAAACTGAAAACCACCCCCCCCCCCCCCTCCCCAATTGCGAAATTTCAAAGCAACACCTTCCTGTGGGCTGTCTATTATTCTGAATATTTAGGGCTCCTATTTGAAAATAATTATATATTTTTTAATCTCCGTGAGCCTATTACATTTTCTGTCCAATCCTTAGTCAGGTACTGTAGATATATGATAATATGTCAGGAATTTGGTCTTTACCTGTCGCTTGAGTTTTGCAAATAAACTGTGTCGTTTCCGGAGAAGCACAGGCAGCATCATGCCAGAGATCTGTAGAGAGATCGGTCGATGTGGCTGGATCAAAGACTAACATTGTACATGCCTCTAGCATTCCACCATTGGGTTGTTTCTCTCCCTCCTCGGTGCTTTGGTAAATAAAACCAATTCGTGTAGAAAATTAATATAAAGTTTATTGAAAGATATCAATGAATTCAAGACTGCTGTTCACTTGTGCGTAGTACCAATGGAATAAACCTGTTTCTCAATTGACTGTATGGATCAAAATTTAAAGATTCTATTTATTCATAATAACCGTTATCCATCCTTAAACTTTATTTAGACTATTCCCATTCCTGTAACCGATCGTAAAACTATAACTTTCATATAGTACGTGAGGTGTGGGTTGCTGCGAAATGTGATTGTGTACGCAGTATACAGTTTACAACAGTTTATAAATAATATAACTTATCTTTCAGATTAAGACTAATGCCATGAAGAAATGTGTTGGGATGGTGTGTGCGCGCGCGAATGTGTGTCTATATGTGGGTGTGCGTGGATGTATTGGTGTGAGGTGCGCGATAGATAGTGTGCGTGATGAGAGGTTTATTCTTACAATACTAACGTTAAGGTGTACAGTCTCGGTCAAACCTTAAAAGGGCCTCACTGCTTATCCTATAAAACGCGATTATTTCTTTAGAGCGTTTAGTTTTTTCCAAGTGAGTTGTTAAATGTGCTAACACACACACACACTCACAACAGCAGTTAGTTGGTAGAAATAGCAATTTTTGTAAATTTATTTTAAACAAAACTGAACAATATTTTAAAAATTTTATTTCACATATCTTTTAAGCATACCTTTGACTACAATTCTGTGTAGTTTCATTGTTATATGCATGTGGTAAATATATTAAATTATTAATCAGAATATTGTCTTTTCAGCCATGTGTGACATGCAGGGGCCCGCTGATCGCCCATTGACTGTTATTCTGCGTGGTGAAAATGCACCTCAATGTATAAAACTTCCCTACAAAAATGCAATATCCTCATTGTTTCACTCATTGAATCGATTTGTTGTTTACACTCAAGGTAGCCACAACTATGCTGGGGTCACCGAATTTTGTTTTTTTCTGAAATTCAGTCCCTGTGGAATGTTATGGCCTGTTGAATGGTTTCTCGGAAAATCGTCATAAATCCTCAAATCTGACATTTAAAAAAAAATCATAAACTGTGATGTAGCTAAAAGTCTGCACATTCTTATCATTTGATAGGTTTTTCTGAATAATTTGTGAAACATATGAGTAAATAGCTGTAACGGTGATCCAAGTAATTTCATTCGCCATATTTTATTGGCATTGCAAAAATATTTGGAATTTAATGTTAATATTTGGTGTAAATATGGTCTATAAATATATGATTTAAAAAATGCCAACAAAATGAACAGTTTGACTTTCCTATATATATAAAAATAATATAATTAACTGAAATGACCTGATTTGCATATTTAATGAATATTCATTATTATTTTTTTCTTCAAAAAAATATATTTCCATACCTGTCTGATTTACATAGGTTTCATTGATGTATCATGTTCGGTTTTGATTTGATTTCATATGCGCATATTAATTAGGTGTACTTAGTTATTTTCACAACTTTTTCATATCTGCAGATTCGCAAAAAATGGCAAAAATGACTTATTTGGTTGGCTTTTGTTTTCAAAACGGTAATAGATATATGAATTTTCTTTTTTGTTTTTTTTTACCACAAAGATGATTTTTTTAGTGTCTGATAATTTAATTTATTATTTGTGTCCAAGAAAGTGATGAATTAAGTTGTCAACTTTGTCGAATTTTGCCATTTTTGCCAATTTGACCATTTCTGGCAGGTTTTTCGATAATTTTGCGATATCAAAGAAATGGTATAAAATTACAACGCATTGACCGATTTCAATTCTGTTTTTTTTTTTTTTTTGAAGCTTTCATGAAGCTTGATCATTTGCAATCATCAAATAACATGTGTTTGTTTTACTTATTTTTGGTGTGCTTTATCTACTAACATGTTTTACTACTATTCATGATTTATACATCGCATGAACATAAAATAGGAAAAGAAGGAGCTCCAAAATGTTCATGAACCAGTCGCACGTTTATGTTAGGAGTTCCGCTCCTTCAAATTTAGGCAACTGTTTATGGCTGAATAACCAAGTGTGTTTCTACACACTGCAGCGAAAATAATGACTTTATAGTTTATTTATTCTTATAAACATTCACGGAGACTGAGCACTTACTTTGTAGGAATATACCAATCAGTATATGACATGGGTGTTCCGTCTGTCCATACAAATACCCCTCTTTGGTTCCTATGTCCTAGACCTACATCATGAAGTTATGGAGAGGAAAATATGATTCTGTCTTCGCAAGATTATATGGTTAATAGATAATGGCATGGCAAGTATAGCTATAATAATATCTGTGATTTGGAAAATTACCTCCTATGTACTTACCTCAAATATCACACGGATATGACAGACATCTGCCACACTTTATAACGTGTTTATATATATAAATATGGGCCCTTTTCAACAAACTGTTAATACTCCCCGACTTACCTATATAAGTCTTTGTTTCTGTAGTCTCCCACTGAGTTGATATCATGTAATGTAACATCGTCATCTCATCTTTATTATGAATACTGATCAGATGTGCGCCCTCTATGGTTTGACATTCGGCCTCTGCCTCGTTCCATGTTATGACGTCAGAGCTGATAACAAGTTTGTAGCAAGATCGTCGGAAGTAATCCCACCCTGCCAGACAAGTCTCATCTGAGAATGTAAAAGAGAAGAAAAACAGAAAATGTCGACTTCCTTTAAGGGGTAATAATGTTGGAGCGCAGGAGCGTCACGATATGACGGATATGAGCGCTATATAAGAAGCCACCATTATTATGATTATAATTCAATGAACGGTAAATTTCACCACATAAATAACTATGCCCATATTCTACTATCATCACAACAATGTCCAACCAGGTTCAAACTCTTTCTACTTAAAGCAACCCACAATGGACAAAGACAACGGTCTGGACATTCGTTAAAATCGACTTACTTATATTTTTAGAAATCCGTACAAAACAATCTGGGGGAATTATTTTTAGTTAGAAGGAAACTGCTTACGTGTTCCAAGATATGTCTAAGTTTGTCCTTGGTCGTACGGCATAGAATATCGAGGATACACCGATTTTGTTCTTCAATAACCACATAAAAGACGTTTTAGTGGAATATAACTACTCAAAGTGGAAAGGTTTGTTTCGTTTGTTTAGATCATCATATCCTTACAAGCTAGTAATGTGTTTGATCAAATGTATACAGGCTACTTAGAAAAAAAATTCATCATGTTTTATCTATTTGTATTACATACTGGTAGTAGTAGCTGCAGAAAAGACATCTGGTATCAGCTGTCCTGTATAATATTCTGCCAGGAATCCTGCGGCACCTTCGATCCCGTCTGAATGAAAGAACAATCTCATCCTATTCAAAGAAGACATGTAATGTCCCGAGGGTGGAGTCCAACTGCAGAATCGGCCGATGATTCCCAGTGTCGATTCATCGGTGATTATGACAAAGTCTTCTTGACAGCCGTCATCGAGGGATGCGACGTCGAATTCAATGAATCGGAGGACGATTTGAGTCCATGGTTTGGTACTGATCTCCCAGGTTTGGTCGAGGTTCGGAGGGTACAGATCGAAATAGTTCGGTGAAAAGAATAGTCCGGAACTCTTCGTGCACAGACGAACATTGTCATTTTCTTTTCCATTGCATCCAGGGTTGTCTGCAGCATAAAACAAACAGCAATTTTTTTTCTTCATATTTCCATCGATACGTTCGTAGTATTATCATTGTATAATTTGGCGAATTCGCTTATAAATGCTACATAGAAATGAATTCAGTTGGAAAATGTCGAAAAACGCTCACCGTACCTTCTTTAATTTCTTTAATTTTATTTAATACGCCCAAATTGGCAACAATTTGAGAAGTAAAGTTAAGTGTAGTAAAGTAAAGTATCTTGATAAAATGATGTTTCTGTTGCTGGGCAACATAGCCTAAAGTAACATAATCTTTCTTATTATCATGATTGTTGTTGAGAGACTTTGGAAAGAGTTCATATTATGATATAAGAGAAGGATTAACCTACGAACATAACCATAGGATGCAGTGATATTCGATGGAGCTGTCAGGAGTCCAGATAATATTTTGAGGTTAAGTTGAGATGAAGTAGAGATAAGAACCGGAGGAACGTGTGCGAGGTCAAAGATTGTCTGTGAATCTGCTTCCGGGTCAGTTAATATCAGAATGCCGTCTGGGATATTCTTGATGTCCTTCACTCCCTGGAAAAGTCACAAACCCATCAACAGATACCATGTAATAAAAGCTTCTACTAACCTTGACAATTAATTTTTTTAATTAAGGTTGGTAGAATCATAAATTACTAGTTATGATCAGCACAACTCATGACAGTTTTCTCCATAAACATGATCAACATTTTGTAACCAACTAACCATGTGTTAATTGTAATTCGATATTTCCTTCCAAAAGATTCACTTTGGGCATTATTTCCTCAACATTATTTATTTCAAAAATGATTTAGGATGTGTGTTATCCCAATTATAGGAATGTGTCATTTATTGACGCATGACTGAGTCAGCAACTTGTGTGGTCTTTGACGCTTCGTGTAAAAGTGACCATTCACAAAGTGACCGTCAATGATCTGTACAAACTTTGCGTTGAATTAATGGTTCTTTCACTTATAACACGATCACAACTATTTTAGAAAAGTCAACTCAAGGGCAATTTCAATACCCTATCGTAATAGGAACCATGTTTGATTACGTCATACGTCATTGTCATGTTCGTACATTTCAACAAATGACGCACAAGGATATTGAAATTGATTTAGGTATATTTTTCTAAAGTAGTTGCGATCGTTTGTAATTGTCTTCATATAGGCGAAAAAAAAAGTTATTTAATATAAATAATGGCTAGCGTGCAATAGCTGTGTGGCTGATACTTACGTCAAAACCGTCGAAGATGAAAGAAACATAAGCGTCAGTCCGTAACGTGATATTTGATTGGCACAGTGCTCGAGGAGGAAGCGATGTCGTCAGATCTAGAGAGAATTTTCGAGCACTCTTCGAGAGAGAACCTGACGAACAATTCTCATTGCAGTAGGAGGTGACACAATCTGTTAATGATGTAGAATATACACAATGGATTCGAATGTATGAATCAATGATAACTGTTATTACTCTGATCAATGTAAAAGCCCTTGCTTTAGTATATACATGCGGTAAACAAACATACTTCTGAGAACCGTTTGAGTTATATAACAGGTGCTCAACAAAGTTCGATACATTAGCTTGGAAATACTTATTTTTAGAGATATATTTCCCAAGTTATTATTTTGTTTAAAGGTACTATGTCCCATTTGCAGGCCCAAAAAATGAAAAAGTTAAATTCCAACTGCATTTGAAAGATAATACTAATTTAGTACTTCCCTAAAAAAGGTGGGGCTTGAAAATGTCTTTAAGTGGGAAAATAACGACTATTAGTTGTCAAATCGACTTAAGGGCTATAGAGCCCAAAAGTAATAGTCTTGGTTTTCAGACAATTGTACCGAATGGTCATACGTTTTATGCTGCGCAAAGATTCAATCAGTTTAATCTTGGCCATCACAAGAAGTGGGTTATTGATGTAGACAAATGCTCATGTACCCTTTACAACTCTTTTTATGTATGTTATTACCAAAGAATAAAAAGAGCCAGTCGGTCACTCAATAGTGTCTGACAGTGAAGTCTAGCAAGTAAACGGGTTTCCTTGCATAATTTGAATATGAGGACACTGCTAACGTTTAAATTTCACAGATAGGACATACATGACATATTCATAATTCCTGCAAAGTTCTACAGAATTTGAGGTTGGCTGCAAAAGGGACATAGTACCTTTAAGTTTTTGATTTTTTTTTTTGTTAAGCTGATAATAAAAATCTCTTAATATTGTCACTATTCATTTTACCTTAAATCCAATCTACCTTTAGCAAACATGCACAAACATTGAGTCCTTCAGTTATGTTAGGTTCTCATGAGGCTAGCTCCCTGTGACTTTATTGCTTGTTATCCTTTGTTAAATACCATAAATGTATTTCAACCATGTCAACATCACGCTCACATGTTTTTTTTTTATGCCATATTAGAATTATGAAAAATAACGCTTGTTGTCTACATGCTTACCCACGCTAGTACATCCTAGAAGTTCGAATCGAAAGCACAACTCTCCTTCCCAGCTTGTTGGAACAATCCTATATTTGTCGGCACCTCCGTTCCATTGCCTTGATACCTTACAAGCCGATGACAAACATTCTGATATATCCTAGTAAAACAAAACATTTAAACATACAAGAGATCTTAAAGGGAGTGTATCATGACGAGACTATTTATCTTTCCCGTGGCCCTACTCGGGGCCAATCGGGTATAATACGACTATGGACGACGCGACCGCAGCATTTACGTGCGTGCAACATACGCGAAACCGAAGCGTGAGGAGAACTTCGGTCTGTTTCGCGAACGCTAGTTAATCAAGTCCATTCGTTTACGTGCAGTTGTCTAAAAAAGACATAGATGGCGTTAACCAGTATTTGCCATGATACACTCCCTTTAATAATGAATTGAAATGACTGTACAAGAGAAAATCTGCGTTAAACACGAGGCTTCATTTTGTGACGCAAGACTGAGACCTGGCAAGTTTGGAGGCGCCATGTGAACGTGATATAGGCCCGAGTACAAAAAGTCAAAGTAAAGTGAGCGTTGATTCCCGGGCGTTGATGACACTGTGATGAATAACGGACACATGCGCCGTCATCGGCTTGATTGGCGCAGGTTATAACGCAAGGGGAATGACGCCTTGTGTGCAACAGGCTGAAGAACTGCTTAACTCACTTTTGGATAATTGGATGTTTAAGGAACGTGTAGGCAAGCACTGCGTTCAAATTCAGAAATTAATGAGTTAGACAGATCTACCTATGATTGTACACGTGTAAAATTATTGATGAAAAAAATGAATTTACAATGCGCCAACATCCATCTTAAGACGTGGTTTATTAAGGATAGGGAGTTTTGAAAACAAAAACAAGCAAAATTAATACTTACAAAATCTGAAGAAGCTATGACATTGTCGTGGAATACGTCGACTCTAAATGATTTTATTCGGGATCCATTGCATTGTTGAATGATGACGTCACGGACTATAACACTTTCTTCAAACCTCACTTCGATAAAAGTTC